>JARFIW010001372.1:100497-322897 GCA_036346225.1 Platerodrilus igneus | reverse complement strand
TAAGTTTATTACATTTCTAAGTATATATAATACAGTAAATTTAACCATTAACTAACAAAATGAAACCAACTGCAATTATATCGCCAACAAATAGAACTGGGGTGCCCTGGTTCGCAAAGCCGACAGTGAAGCGTCAAATGCTTAGACTCTTAAACCCGTAAGTAACAAATATTTATTTGTATAAACTAATTTTCAATTTATATTTACTACTGAAAAATTGTTATATAATAAAACTTAGGTTTATTTTTCTTATTGTTACAGTAATATGCGATATACGGAGGTGGCAGACCGACATACGCCAGCACAAATGTCACCACCACCACCACAACCACCACAACCATGGTCCTCAGATGATGGCGAAGATTTACTTACTTTGCTAAATGAATTTATAGAAAGAAGTATTCATTAAATAAATATTAAAGAAACACATATTTTCTAAATGATATTGGTGCTAAGGAAAGCTATTATTATTAAGTTATATAGTTTGAGAGTGATGTTAAAACCTTGATGCTACACCCTGAGTTGTAAAAGTTAATCCATAAGCAAGAAATCCTTGATAATAGCAAGTTCAGTGTACTTGTATAAATTATTTTGGGATGATGTAACCAAAAGGATATACGACATACCTGCCTTGAAATGTTTTTGCAAACACACACACACCTTATGTTAATTAAATACATTATATTAAAAGTCGAATGTCGGTGCGATTTACATATATATTACCAGAGATTTATAATTCCAAACACGTTGTTATATTCGACTGCATGCAGATTCTTAGTATTTTATCGTGACATTGAAATTGTGAGAAGTGAACGACTTCTTTTTACAAGATTTTACCTGCAGACGTTTAAAATTTGACCTCCATCATATAACCATAGATTTATAATTCCAAACACGTTGTTATATTCGACTGCATGCAAATTCTTAGTATTTTATCGCGACATTGAAATTGCGAGATGTGAACGACTTCTTTTTTACAAGATTTTACCTGCAAACGTTTAAAATTTGACCTCCATCATATAACATTTCGTATATTTCCTAATTTTATTTGCTACTTCGTACAAAACGCAGCTTATGAGGAGAGCTAAAACACTCTTTATCACTTGCACGCGTTTGCCTAATATTAAAAATTCTTCACCGCGGCGTTTTAATTTTTAGCTTAACCTACCCCAGAAAAATACGAACCAACACGTGAACTCCATTTTCTACACACACAACATTTTTAAAATTTAATATTTAATATTTAACGTCGGGAACGCTGCTAAAAATTTCCTAAGAAAATATCTCCACCCCAGCGCACGCGCACCACCCCACAACAAAAATCTAACGACCCCGCCGAACGCACACCCCAAAGACCTAACGACCCCCCGACGCAACAAATTTACACACAAAGACAATTTTGTTCTCAAAGCGGCGTATACATATCTTGCTGCACGTTTTGTTTCCCAAAGCGGCTTAGCTGTTCATATTGTTCTCGAACCGGCGTATACATATCTTGCTGTGGATCTCTGTTGCCAAACCGGCTTAGCTACCCTACTATTACCTGTTATATGAATTACCTATTTATATACTTTTTCATGTAAATCGATGATTAAGGTGTAAATTATCACCGAAACGTACGATTTAATACAAATGATACACATCTAATGTTTTGTGATGTTTGTGAATGTTTTGTGTTAATTATATGAGCGACTTTATCCCAAGAACCAAAAACAAAAAACTTTTCTAATTTAACTACGCTTAGAAACTATCAAGAACTTCTATATATATATATATATATATATATATTGCTGTGACACGTCCTCACGATGGAGTGTTGCTGAAAAAGTGCTGTGTCAGCGGTACAGTAATTTGAAATTACTATCTTACATTCGTCTTTTTTTAGTTTGCCTGGCCAGCTCAACGGAAGCTTTACCATGCAATTTTCAAAATGAAATAAAAGGGTAATGTCAAGAAACATCTATACATTGAAAAACATTTTTCTTTCATACAAAGAAATATATAACAGTTTACAGCATAAATTCAAAAATTAAGTTATTCCTAAATTATTACTAAATAATTCCTACCTAATTTTCGTTAACATTTACAGAACTCAAATCTATTCTCCTATGAATAATCTACCTATCCTTTATTAACACTCTTGTATGGATAATTGGCTAATAATCCTTGACAGATAATCTATTAAAGATCAAATTGCTTCGAACTTCGACTTCAAAACTTTTTGGTGATATCCACCTACAAGATAAAAATATTATAAGATTAAGACTTATTTTAGCTTACAAATTACCACATACTCAAATACTTTAATCAGTTACAAACAACGAAATGTAAATTTAAACTTGCGAAATCAAATAGCTATTATCCAACTAATAATTAACAGTTATTTAATGCTTCTGATTCCATTTTATATTGACAATAAAATCTTCGCCTGCAGGATTGTCTGTATTACTTTAAATCTCCATTTAGAACATCAGTTAGCAAAAAAGTACCTTCTTTTATTTTTAATTAATTAACTTTGTTACGTGTTACGGTATTCTTTGCGGACAAGAAAAAACACAGCACCACAATAAGTAGTAAAATATTGCTTACACCGAATACCGCAACCAAAGACAGAGGCAAAATCAAACTCCAAAAAAATCAGAGTTCCAAAAGCTCGAAAACGTCAAAAAGTAGGGTGGAAGACCTGGAAAGAAAATTAAATTGGAAACCTTAGTAACAAAGAAATTTAAATTACGCACATGAAGGAAAACATACTGTCCCCAAAAGAATATTTACAAACGTCAAAAATACCTAATTGCTTAATTGATCGTTACGACGTGATGTATATAAAGCGTAAATTTACATAACATTCAGTATACAGTCTACATAGAAAAATATCAAACACCAAATTTTAATATCTAACTACAAGCATGCTTACAATATGTTTCAACTCTAAATATGTACAAGAAATATCGAAATAATAATATAGTCAGCAAGAGGTTCTGTAGAAAATGTATCTCTTATCATTAAAATTTTACACTGTCCATTATTTAAGTTCACATTAATTTAAACACTAAAAAACAAACAGTAGAAAAGCGCTCTAAACGAATTAAAACTCTTACAGTAATTTATACATAATTAAGCGTGCATTAACGTTGGTCTGCAATGTATTGTAGAATTAATCAAGCACAAGTGTCTTATCTTCCAAAGCAGCAACACAAGATAAAGTAAACGTGAAACATATTGTACCTGGAGCAGCCTTCTTTCTAGTTCCATTTCACGAAATGCAGCTGGGGGTTGGAACAACTTAACGGAATTGCACTAGCACAAACGCATTTTAAAAGCGCAACCTCACAATGCTCAAAGAGCAGTCAAATCAATAAAGAAGCGTCGAGTTAATAACGGAGAAGTCGAATTAGTAGAAGCAGTCAAAGTTGGAGTTATATTTATACATCTTTGTAATTTACGGAAAGGAAACGATAAAACCATTCCCACCGATATTGGTGTAGAATATTCTGAGAAGGCAATGGAAAATATATGCAACGGCAAAACCTTCTTAGAATTCAGAAAACAAATTACGATAATTAATTCCATTGAATTTCGTTGGTTACAGGGGAAGCAAACTACATTTTAAAATGCTCCTGCGATATACATAAATGAATCTACGGTAAAGCACCTAAAGTGGCCTAGCTTTTTTGAACAGAACAATGGTTTGTATGACTATCAATCCACGCTATAATTATTCTTGGAATAATTTAATAAAAAAAATCGTTGCTACCAATAAAACTTGAGCAACGAACACGTGCGGATATAACAAAACGGAATTTTAAGGAATACAAGCAAATAACAAACACAATTTAAGCATTTAATCTTTCCAAAGAAGCTATTTAGAAGTAGTTTTAACGACCAGCAAATATAGCGAGTAGCGGTTTTAATATTTTACAAAGAATTGCTAAGGCCAGTTGCTATTTAGAAGTGGTTCTACGGTAGCAAATATTTCGACGAATAACTATTTGAAATAATAAACTAACTAACACGTATTTCAAGGAAGAGGGTTTATTTAAAGTCGTTTAAGAAGCAAACATTTCAAATAATTTAAAGTGTTTAGAAGAAGGAAATGCTTGTTTGGTTTTTTAATAAATTAATAATAGGTTACGGGATATATTTCACGTATTGAAAAACATTTTTATGCAGGACGGTTTTTAATACTTGAATAATTGTTAAGTTTGAATTATTTGGGAGAATCACATGTGAAGAGGCTTAGATTAGCAGTTTCAATTAAGTTCCTCGTAATTTAATGCAGAATGTCTCTATTTCAGAAAGTTACCTTAACAACTTCAGAGTTGAGAGTTGATCTTGTATCAGGATTATCTATGTCGAATATTGTTGAATTCTCGTAATGTTTAAAATAATTATGTTTTATGTTTTTGCAGAGTTACGTTTGTGTGCATTCCGCATACTAGATAAATAACTTTACTCAAAATAACATGGTCGATGTCGTAAATTGAAATGAATTTTACATATTACTTGGTGACCAATAGCGAATTAATTAATGAATACCTCTAATGAAGTTCCGGCTTATATATAAAAATTATAACTATGTAATTTTTTTTCAAACGATTTAATTGGAATAATTAGTCACATGGGTAATGTAAATTTAACAAGAATGACGCGCATTATGGTCTAATTAGTGTTAAACTATGATTTATATATGCAGTAAAATGCGCTATTTATACTTTTCTGATAAAAATAGTTAATGGTCGTTTTGCATTTTATTAAAATAATTTTTGTCGCTTTTATTTCTTTTTCAACAGTCGCGTGAGTTTCTTGAATCGCAGTTTATTTATTAATTAGCTACTAAAGTATTTTTTAGTGCAGATGACACAGTTTTTTCTATTAATCATAAAAGTTCCAGCTCCATTTGAAACTCTTGAAATGAATTTTTTATTATACACACACGGAAAAATAATTAAAGCTCGCAATTGTTTTTTTTATGGTTGATTTGTATACTACTAAAGTACAGATTTCAGTATAACTACATAATTAATTAAAACTTCAGTTGCTTTCTTAACGGTTTTGCAAGTGCATAAAGATTTGCATATTAATAATTGTAAAAAAGATTGGTTGCACTGTAAATAAAATGTGTTTTTATATAAACAATTATTTATTTAATATTTTAATTAATAAAGGCATTAATTTGATATTGTTCTTACGTGAATTAAATATAAATAGAGACACACGTTCTTGTTTGTTCTCATTAACACCCACTCGTGTTATTCTCGTAAATATTCTGATCAAGCTTTTTCATTAATTGATTTAATGTACTTTCATATACATGTATTTGTTCCATTTTGGCCTTATAAGCATGTACAGGTGCTAATCTTGTAAATAATTAGCTATCGTGTCGTATATTAATTGATAGTATTATAAATACATGTTTCTTTGCAACCGTATGTATCGCCTGATATATTGCAGTAATGTAATCTGCTAAACACCATCACCCACCCTGGCATCATTACAAAGGTATGCATTCTTTTTAAACGAAGTTAAGTTCTACTATGTACAGTCGAATAGAAATGTCTCAGATTTTTTTGTTATGCTTACAGATCTTACAAGAAGGAAGTAGTGAAATTGAAGAAACTAATACCGATTTTCACCAACTTAGTTATCTTAACAGTTTTTCAATGTTAAAACTAAATTTGGTTATTATTGACAACTGCACAGATAATGACACGATTTTATATCAAGTGACTATATTTATAAACCGGGTGACTTTTTAAAATACCCAATGGTTTAATCCATACTTTCGTAGACTGGATTAATTCAGTAAAGTTAATTGCATCCCTATGTGGATACCATGTATACCTCAATGTTTTACAAACAAAGGTTTACATTCGTTGCACGACACTCATATAGGCATTGTCAAAAGAAAATCTTAGGTAAAATCGTAATTTTGGCGGTTTGATCTCAGTTGGGGTATCATTCATAGCATATCATGTCCCTGATGTGTGATCATTTAAGGAAACTCTAATAAATAAGTTTTAAGTAACTGGCCAATATCTGAAAAGATATGGATAGGCTAAACATAAATTTACTGGAATCGACGGTAAATATTGTCTTGTTGTCACAAGTGCATTTTTGAAATAGCTGGAAGGCTTTTTATATTTAGTGTAATCACAAGTAGAACTATCTGTAAATTACCGGGGTTATTTAGCAGATTCGGTTTGCCTAAAAGAATTTGTTCAAATGATGGACAAAGTTAATTTCTCAAGAAATGACATTCGTTTACAAAAAAAAACGCTACACCTCCAGCATATTATCCCGCACCAAACAGGACTATAGAACAAGAGTATTAAAACCGCAAAAAAAATTTAATCAAAAATAAATGGTTTTGGTGAATACATACAATTCAATAAAGCATCGGACAAGTTTTTATGTCATACAAATCAGCAACCATTGCTCCGTAAGCGTGACAAGCTAAATCAAAATATAATTTCATTATACCTAACAAATCGAACTACAAATTGCTAATAGCATGAACAACGTAAAAAATAATTCACAAAAAGCTGGAGATACCAACAAAAGTAATTTCATAGGTAGGCGGCAAGAGAAGTTTCCTGTAGGTAATGTGCTTATATAAGAGATTGCAGTATTGTTCTCCAACCAAAATGGCTTTTTGTGCACATTATCAAAATATTAGGGAAAAATGTATGTATACTCAGTGTTTAGCGTGACATTTAATTTGTAATGGATATCAGGAATCAGCTGTGTAAGTGCGATGTTGTTAATATATAACTTGATAGCATACCAGCGGATTCTGAAGTGGAAGTTGTCGAAGATCGAGCTTTAATCCCCGTAAAACACGAACCAGCAGTTCTCTATTTTAGTAAGTTAATTATGTATCTCGCGACTAAAAAGGGGCAACCGTTGGTAGCCGCTTTATCAGTGACTGTGCATGTCTTAACTGGAAACAAAGAAATTCTTTAAATTAGATTTCATACGGCGACGCATTACACGAATTATTGGCATTAGTTGTTAATAAACATAACCGAATTAACATTTCTAACGAATCTAATTGTAGTCACCTTCGTCCAATTCAAATTGCATTGAAACAACTTAAAATAATAGGTTTGACAACGCCGACTTAGAAGATTTGAGCGGCACTGGAAGAAGCTATTACACTAATCTTATAATGGCCTAACCATTAGCGCTTCGCTCTCCAACAAACAACTTACACACTACTTTTACTAAATCCATAAAGGAGGAATAAAAGAAGTTGATAGAACATTTTACACAAGAAATGTATAAAAAATCGTTCGTATTTATATTTTCGAAACCTAAAACATTTAAGAGAAAACCGAAGGTGAATTCACATTCAAATACCTCTCAGTTTACTTTCCAATGCACTTGCATTTACATTATAGGTTGTAATCTAGAGATTGATTAATAGGAGACTTATAAGGTAAAGTGCTACTCATCATCTGCTAGTGAAGAAGTTGTTATGGGCGTGTTAGATTGGCTTCAAAAGTTTGCAGAAAGCGGTCAAATACCTTTCATTCACTTGTATTCGATTAAATCATACGTAAGTACGCGGAAAGGGTGCTATATAAAGAACCAAATAAATGGCATAGGGTTGCAGTCGTACTCGATGTATTCCAGGTAAATATGTCATACTTGAATAGGTTAAGGAAAAAATTAGCACAGAATGGTATCAAAGAATTAGCAGTAGCATCTTAAGTCATAGCTTTAGGAAGTCTATAAACCGCATTGAAAGAAAAGCACTACAATTAGAAAATGAGACGGCAGAAGTTCATTGTTAGAGCTTTGTTTAATATGTTTATGGAAGGAACTGTTCAAGAATGCGAGAATTTTTAATCTGAAAAGGATCATGAAAAGTTTCTTCAATCTACAGCCTATAAAACCTTTAAAAGTGACTTATTATTAGTGACTACAAAAAGTGGTTCACATATGGCTGTTTTAGTTGTCGTATACTCTTGACCTTGTATTATTTTAATAATATCGTTGCATCCGAAATGGAGTATGATTGTTTAGATGTTTGTCAAGCTGCCGCAACATGCTGTCATTCTTGGTAGCATATGAGACCACTAACTATCCGCGCTTTCTATTTCTCTACGTCTGAAAAATATCAAAACTTACTACGGATAAATTGGACATATGGACGGCATGTATATTAACTCTCTTACTTTACAGTAAACTTCCATCGGATCAAATCATTCAGATGACTATGAAGAAGCAGTCTAAAACCGGAAAGGAGAAAAGTGGATTAGTTTTACTAAAATATTAAGAACCGGACAGTGATTGCAATAAATGCCCTTAACCAATCTGCTGTAAAGTATTTAAAGAGCACCTACTTATATCCGCTTCATTACAAAAAAGGACATATCGTCATCTTGAAGATGGCCCATCAAGATTACCGAAGGATTTTAGGGTAATTGATGGAGTAAATACCGCTCACCATTTACAAGAAAATCTGCGTTTTGAAATCACTCAGGCTCTATAAAAGTCATAAACTTAATTACAAAGGGAGAAATTTGTTTATGCTTCTAGATGATTACAGAATACTACCTGTTAAATTGTTTTTGTTCACAGTCGATAGAAAATTCTATAAACCCGTCAAGTCAAAGTATTTGTTAGTGCTAAAGCTTGTTGTAATTATTATGGTCTTTTAAACAATACAGAGTAGTTCTAGATGTTGAAATAATCTGGAATAGCGTTGCGCTAGCTACAACTGGTTCTGAGTTTGCTTATTTTTTACTTTATAGAAACAAGGTCTCTTCAAGACACTGCTATTCACTTTATGTATGATATTTATGTTGAAAAAGTTATTAAATATAGTTTAATGTGGTATGAACAAAAACGTTGAACACAATGCCACGGTTAGGTACCGAACATGTGTCTTCATAGTGGGGATCATCACTTGCCTTGATACGAATTTAAAAGTTGGCTGGCTCACGTTGTGACGCCAGAGTAACTATTTTTGCTAAGCCTTACGTTGGATAGGTGCCACTAAAACGACTTCTGTTTTACAAAAGACTGGAACGTCTTTTTGTTATATTAAGGCACTAGAGAACAAAGTCTTCCGACAAAGCTAGGGGTCTATTCCTGGGTAGAGCAATGAGAAGTGGGGGGTAATTCGAATTCTGTTTGCAAACCAAAGTTAAGCTAAATCAAATAGACGCCACCATGTCCTGAGATAATGACGATAATTGCAAAGCACAGTTCTAAGGGCGGACGTGGAAACCCAAAGAACAAATGATCGCCTTCGTTAACAAAAACCTGTCTTAACAAAATAAGACGCAGCTCCTGTAAGAAATTACAATGGTTAAATAAATTAAAAAAATAGAACACCGCTTGTGTCCTATAAACATATATCAAGAAATAATAAAAAAATATTTCCAATATAATATTGGCATCAAATTATTACTCAGATTAATTTTAGCTTTATGTAATTAGATTTGATCGTACTTGACCAAAATAAAAGTCTTAGATTTTGGACTAAATGTTTACTAAAAAACTCTTTTAAAATATTGGAACTTGTAACAAAAAATGGTCATAATCAGCTACATCAAAATTAAAGTTTTAACTTTCCTTTTTTTTCTTTCATTAATCAAGCAACTTTACTTTAAACTTTAAACTTGTTATATAAATTAAAGTAATAATGATTGGTAAGCATAACACAGTGAATTAAATTCTAACCTGGGCAGATCTTTTCGGGTAGATAACAAATTAATTGAACCTAACATAATAAGAATTTGAGCTTTCAAATTTAAGTTTAATAATCTATGTATAGATAAAGCTGGTCACAAAAATAGGCATGTTTGTTTAAATTCTATTACAGCTGCTCAAAGCATTTGCTTTCAAGACAACATCTGTGAACTGTACAAAATAGAAAAATATGACGTCGAAAACACATGTTGAATTTATCGACGGTTCATATGGAACAAAGCATGTTTTTTTTAGAAAGCTAATTCAACAAAATTTCGTTTTACAGCTTGTAAAACCAGCTCAACAATTAATTGAAGTTTATACAAATTACGTGTACTAAACATAAAAGCAAGTTAACGTGTTCTAAACTTTGAAACTCATGCAAAAAAAGATCTTATTGCTAATTACGAACCAAAAACTGCATTAGCCGCTTCACAACAAACTGAGACGGAAAATCCGTTCTTCAAGCAAAGTTAACAGCGTTTTCAATTTGAAACGACTCCATCCAAATTAACTTCTATAATTCCTTACTAGACAAATTTGTTGTTAGGCAAAGTTTAAATCGGCTGTTCTTGTCGAATTATATTTGTTGCATTATATTTTATGTCGTGTTCTAAAGGTTGCTTTCGCATTCTAAAGGTTGCTGTCACATTCTAAGGTTCGCCTTCTACTCTGTCGCGCTAAATAAATTACCTCAAATTAAATTAGTTCGTATAATGTATACTTTACCAACCGTTATTAGAAGATATCTCCACAATTGATAATTGATTCGAAGGTTGCCGGCCTCTAGCCAAAAATACATCTTAACAAAGCCATAGCCCGTGGCCGACTCTCTATCGAAACCAGAGCCGAACGGTCGCGTCAGAGGGGGAATACGAAACAATCAAATAGATATGTACTTGGAAATAGCTTTATGCGACACAGATATCTTAATATAACTAGATCCTTAAGGAACAATATACGCTTAGCGTGCTTAGCGTGTAATTCAATGTAATTAAATTACGACTCGAAAAATAAAATGTTACAGTCTTTTGGAACTCAATGACGAACATCCTTTATACACCTACAAACAAAGAACAACTTCAGAAATTATTTTTCATTGAATGGAGAGATTATGATCAAAGAGATTTACAATTCCTTGCTTTAGGGGAAAATGATATATCACATAAAAGCTAGTGAAACTTCCCAAAGCTTCAAATCCTTGCAACCTAGTGAAGCAAGACATCTGAGTTTACTTCCATGCCGATAGACTAAAAAATTGTTCAACTTTTGTTTATGGCTTTGAAGACACTGATGTGTAGACTGTTGCATCGTGTATTTCATAATAAATAGATCACAAGGAGAACATGTACAAATCGGAAATTCAGCAAATTTCTCTAACTGCCAAAATTGTTTCCCTACTCAAGAAATAGTATCGGTCTTAAGTGCCTACACATCACAGGACTAAACACTCTTGATTGTTCTTTGGTTGTGGCAACTGAAGCGTTTTAAAACCATTTTAATGATACAGAATGCTAAACGAGTGACAATTATGTAAAAACTCGGTACCAACTGAGAACGCGGATTGGATAAAAACTATCTCTGAAACTACAGCTTTTTACAATTATTGTACAGTGACCCAATTAGTAAAAACATGTGTAGATGTGTTTCTTCAAAACTTCTCTTTGACGAAGATTCACTGAAGCTACACAGCCTTCAAGCTTATTTTCAAACATTTGAGTATAGATACACAAGAACAGGAGAACTTTTGAAGCTTATAGAATATGAATGGAGAAATAAAGAAAAAATGCTATCCCAATTATGCACTTAAAAGAAGAACTGCCAAACATGTCTAACAAAATCGAAAAAGACGAAAGTGACGAGGAAATAGGTATGATTGTTAATAAGAAGCGGGAGATGACAGTGAAGAATAAATATATATAGTCAGTGAACCAGGTATAGAAGGTAAAATAAAGGCTATGGACAATGCCCCCTACTCTTGAGTTCTTCAAAACTATGTCACACAAAAATACATATGTAATATAGAACTGTAAACTATAATAATACATAATATAAAAGTGTCAGATTAAATAATGTTTGTTGTAAAATCTTACTTTAGAATTAATTTATGTGTTTTGTTCTTTTATTAGTATAACAAGTCTAACACAGAAATACTTCTTTAATGTAACCCGTGAATGTGGTATATTACCCATTCTTCAAAAACAGTACGTAAATCGTAAGAAATGATAATTAACAAAATTAAAGATTTTGTAATTTTGAGTAACTTTTGTAGTAAAAGCGTGTTAGTTCGCTTTTCGTTTTTGAGTTATAACATATTTTTCAAAATTAAAAATTGTCGCATTTTTAAGATAGCGGTCGAACAACAAAAAAATGTAGCTCATTGACAAAAGTGATTTCTAAATTACCAAAGGTAAAAAAATTGCATTTGTCTTTAAACAAAATTTTCCTTTGGTACTGACGAACTCTGGTAGATTATCACATTATAATGTGAATAAGGGCCGCTATGCTGTTACACTTGTTTTTTTCTATCTACTCCACCTTATAGGCGGCAGAGTCACCACACAACAAAAGGGGGTTCCTTTCTATAATTCAACCCCAACGTAAAATGTATGGAAAGCGGCTTTTTGTACAAAAGGACCCTCGAATAAGATATTCCAGCCAGCTACGTTTCTTCAACTTAGAGCAGAGCTATAAACTGGGGTTGTGGGTTTGTATACGATAAAAAAATAATATTATGGACGCTACCGTATCTTAATAACGGCTGTAATGTCTAACAATCCGAAGATAAGATACTGAAATCTACGAAAAGAAAAAAAACATCTCCTGAACAACCAAAACGTATAAACATAATACTTACTTACCTTTAACACTGCAAGCTTGAATTGGAACGATGATCACGTACTGTCTGAAAATATAACCACCTCAAGAAATTCATAGAACTAGGGCTTCATTAAGCCTAGCCAATTTATCACAAAAATTTTTTTAAAGATTATCAATTCAAAAATATAACTCTGAAATATCTTATATAGAGAATACTGATGCCCTTTCTTTCTATACTAATGAATTTTGTGAATTTGCTTGTACCTACTGTGAGAAACTATGATCAACTTCAATAAAAATAAGATTTAGAATAACCTAATCCATTTTCTATTTTGTTAAAGAAATATATATACATCTTTTATGCAATTTATTTACACTATTGTTTCTGCAATCAAACTATCAAAGTATTTATACGTTATCTCTTATTACATAAGTGCATTTCAAACATCTTAATTATTTATTAAAGTCTTTTAAGGAAGATATTGAGTTTTTAATTATAAGTAACAACTTTTTAATAATCACCGAAAAAGGGTCCTGTTTTGGTTTACAAACAAGAGTGTAAATGATTTGAGCTTATTTTATGTAGGATAAAATTCGGATATTTAAAAAATTTATACCTTGAACTAAAAGTCAAATAGCCTGATGGTACAAAATAACCTGTGTATATTATACTTTCGAGTAAAAAAACTTGATCATAAAATGTGACAAACAAACGCTAAACTATCACCTGTTAAGTTACAAACAAATTCTTGTTTAACACTTTTCAATTCTCCGAAATTTATCCATAAATCTTCAACGTTCTTATGAACATTTATACAAATCAACCTGTTAAATATTGTACAAAAAAAGTATTCACACCAAATTAAACTACTGTATAGATTTACTGAAAAGAACAATGGCTAAATTTCCTGTGGTTTCTTTGTTTAACAAGAACTGAATAAAGAAATCACTCACCACTGAAGTTTACATGACCTCTATCTAACTCCGGTAGCAACTATTTACCAACTTACTTGAGAATGAACTTTTGTGTTTATCTGCAACAACAGATGCGCGTCCTTTATATATGCCTAGGACTACGAACTTGATTTGCATTCGAAAATAAACGCTTAAATTTTTGTTTGTTTACAACAGGGGCATCTTAACATTTCAACTTTGAAATACTGAGTAACATAAAACTTGCACGTCATGACGTTGCATCAAAACAATATAAATCATCCCAAGGGTCGACTAACCAAAGAAGAAGACTAAACAAAAATTTCTTCACGACTTTCTAGCATCTACCCTAGTGATGGTTTCTACTTTAAGTCTAAAGAGATTCTCCTTTTCCAAGCCGCATGCCTGTTGGACTCCATGACTTCAAAAAACTATACTCGACCACGCGTCAAAAACTTGTCTATTCATTACATCCTCAAATTAAAATAGACTAAAGTGTTTTACTACGCGAGCAAGCGCAGTGAGCCGAATTCTTGCATCAACACGTTTGCAAGCATTAGGGGAACCAAAATGCTACATTAAATTTATGAACACAGATGGAGTTCCACAAGATAACGAATAAATAAAGTTATTATACTAACTGAATAAAAATTTATACCTTCAATACCGCAAGAAATATTTGTAAATTAATAATTATAAAAAGGCATAAATTAACTGGGAACAAAATCATATTCGTTACACAGCCTCTCTCCAAAAAGAAAAAATCTTAGATAAACAAAAACAAAACCTAAGTATGGAATCAAAGATTCCTTTTATAGTCGTTGGCGCAATAATCCCATCATAATCTACTAACCAAATAACGATAAACAAATGGCAACTAACTTAATCCTAAACATTGACGTATGGTCGACTTCATAAAAAAAAACAAAAGGCGATTTCTCTTATAACATACTAAACTAGTAATATGGGGAAGGTGGGGATAAAAAAAGGGTGAACGAATGAGTGTAATAGTAGCTAACGCGTACTACATGTCCAAAAAGGAGATACACTCGGAAAGACAAAATAGGTAGGGCTTAATCGGTAAGGTCTGACACTCAAACGTTACTCAAGAAAGAAGCAACAACAATAAGCATGCGCACATGCATAGCTATACTACTGCTCGATAACTAAATGTCCTATTGACTAGAGTCCTAAATAAAAATAAACCAGACGAAAAACTACAGACTTACAAATCTAAAAACATTTTGCCTAGGATGCTTAACGTCATAAAACTAATTCTAATTTAAGAATATTTACACACGGACGAATGCCGTTTGAAATAGAATTCGCAAAGTTCTAGGAACTAAAGTGACTTAAAACAGGAATCAAGATTGTCTACCAAAAAGAATATTGACCACTCCAACCCATCTAAGCATTCCTTAAAATCATCCGCTAAAACTAAACATTATAAACCTATATACATACTTTTCAAACCTCAAAAAGAAAGTACCTGAGTGGAGTGCAATGTTCTATTTTTCAAAAAAATATTCGATAAAACTGCATCACTAAACTTTCAACTGAAAAAACGCATAGTCATAAATGGACTACCATATTTCATCGCTGTACTTTATAAACTTCTACTCAAATTCATAAATTGTAAAGTTTCCAACTTTAATGTTTTATGTCCGCACTACTGTGGACACACCAAAAACTTCTCGATTTGAATCAAAGTCAAACACTATCCACTATTACTTTGGTCAAAACATTCTCTACTCAATACATAAGTGTCTAAGTTGACCAACTTTACGAAAATCTCCAAACAACGCAAGCGGCTCTCGCTTCCTACCACTCTAAAATTAGTAACATAGTAAACATCAACATCACTAACATAACCAACATACTCAACTTCTTCAACATTAACAACGTGCAAGTATTTCTAAAAATTATTAAGGTACTGTACCTACACATACACACTACTACTGTTGCCTCAACAAAAAAATGAACTAACACGAAGGTTCAACTGTTACCCAAACAGAAATTATTCTCAAAAAGCTCGACATACATCATACTAAAAATGTTTTCTTTGACAAACAGAAATCAATGTCACAACTTACTTTTCTGAAGCGTCATTATCTAAATCTAGAGCAGAATAGGGTTTTAAATCTTTAAGATGCCATCTACCGGATATAGAACCACCTGTATTAATCAAGTCATATACCAAATTCGAAATTTTCTTACGAGCGACATACAAAACAAACTTTGGTGCAAGTTTTGCACTAAATTTCTCACGTTAGTTCCCTAAACTTCATCACCGACTCTAAATGAAATATCTCTTCTTCTCAAATTGTATTGTCTGCTTGCACGCTCATAAACCTGGTGCAGTCTCGCACAAACATCCTTAAAAATTTCTGATAACTCTTGTCTGTCTGAAACATACAAAGGACCATTCCCAGGGATAACTTCACAATCGTCAGTTGGAAGAATTCCAGCACCATAAAATTTTTCACTGATCGGAACAGTACGACCAAAAGCTAAAAACTTTGGGGTATAACCAGTCGACTGATGTTTGGCTGAATTTATGGCATACTGAATTTGAGGTAACTCTAAGTCCCATGTGTCATGATCATCTATAATCGACCTAATTGCGGTACCAATTGTTCTATTCGTACATTCCACAAAATTACATTGAGGTGCATAAACTGCAGTATACCATATTTTCTGAATCTCAAATTTTTTACATAAACCTTTAAAAATACGACCTGACAATTGAGAACCATTGTCACAAATAAGAAATTGAGGCACGTCGAAAACTAAAAATACTTTTTCCTTTACAAAGCGCTCAATCATATGTACTTTCGCACTACGTAAGGGGTGCAATATTGTGTGTTTGGAAAACCAATCACTCACCGCTAATAACCACTCATGTCCTGCTTTGGAACGGGAAAACGGCCCCATGAGATCTAAGGCTACAATCTGAAAAAGAAACTTTATCTCTTTTTTTTTGCCCATAAAACCAAGGGGACAAACATTAGACGATTTATGTGCACCACATACTAAACAATTCTTACAGAACTTCATAACATTCCAATTTATTTTTGGCCAATAACAGTTTTCTGGAATACGGGAAAGAGTTTTTGAAACACCAAAGTGTCCCGCAACAGAAAGATCGTGACATGATCTGATAACTTCTTCTTGTCGTGACTTAGGTACTAGAAATTTCCATACTATCAAATTTGTTGACAAAGGCAAATTTGAAGAGAGAAATTTAAAAACAAAATTGTTCTCGATTTTCCACTGAAGATAGTTTTCAGGAGAAGACAAAATTTTCTCTATTAACGAAACGTACCAAGCATCTAACTCTTCTAATTTGATTTCTACTAAATTTACTGTATCATTTTCTACTATGGAAGCTCGACTAAGACAATCAGGCACCACATTAAATTTGCTTTTACGATGCACCAAATCAAACGTATGTTGCCGTAACCGGTCAGCCCACCTAGCCAATTTTTCAGTAGGGTTTTGAATATTATTCAACCATAATAATGAAAAGTTGTCTGTCACCACAGTAAAACGACTTCCTTTGACCTACGGACAAAACTTTTCTATTGCAAATATCACCGCCAGGCATTCCTTTTCTGTCACAGAATAATTTCTTTTGGTACGATTAAGTGTTTTACTCGCGTAAGAAACAACATGTTCTTCACCATTTACATTTTGTATCACCAAGTCCAGTGTCACTCGCATCACACACCACAATAAACGGAATCGAAAATTTTTGTTTTTAACTAATAACACAGCCGAATTCCATGGACTCTAACACGGCTCTACGACTTTCAAACGTATCATGTCACCTAACTTTTCATTCAATATTTTACTTATATAAGGTGACATAACGTATGGCTTTTTTCGAAAAGGTTGAGCATTACATAATATAACGGTAGTCCTTTGAAATGAAACAACATATCGGTCACTATGCATCTGCTTCTTTACTCGTGTTTTTGAACACGACTTACAAGATATTGAGGTCACTCCCTTACATCCACATTTATAACAAAAAGTTTTCTTTGGAGCTCTACAAAATCGAAATGTATGGCCATAACGCGAACAGTTCCTACACCCATTATTCTTCTTAACTGTACTAGCACCAATCGAAACCGGTACTGAATCATTAGTATTTAGAATTTCAGCTTGAGGAAAATGCGTCTGATCTCTTTTAATTTGGCGAATTTTGAAACCATACTGAAGGCTTACTATTAAAATGTGATCTATAATTGTCACGAGACCTGTACGAATAACTTGTTGACGCAGAAACAGACTTCTGTTTTAAATGAGCAGCTTCTTACAACTTTTTAGAGAGCTTAGTTCGGGTAGGCATATCTTCTATCTCTGACAAAGCAACATGTGAAATGAACTTGGGCAATAAATTTTTCCTAACCATTCTAATTTTTGTAACCTTAACAGGGCGTTGAGGTAGTCTACTAAATAGGTTTTCCATGTGGGATATAAATAAAACAACTGATTCTGAATTTTTTGGTGGCGCGCTTTTATTAAATCCCACACGTCATCTTCTGAATGAGCGGGCAAGAAATCTTCTTTCAATCGCCTAACCAAAAAATTCCAATCTTTCACTGAACTACGAACACTCCTATGCCAAATCAGACTATCACCAACGAATAGTTCTGAGGGTCCACGATACAGATCAGCTTCAGTTACAGCTCGAAAATCTGCTAGTTCTTTCACTCTGACCAAAAATGGATAGACTTATTTCGAGTCACCAGAAAATTTCACATAGGTGGAAGATATGTGACTGTAGGAATAGGTGTACAAACAAATGAAGGAGATTCTACTGTTACTTCTTTTCGATTACTTGAACTACTGGTCCTACTAACTTTTCATATAAATCAGCTTTAAGAATAAAAATTGTAGCCAACGTTTCATTTTTAAACAGCACAGCTTCGTTTAAATTTTCTATAGAAAGTTTAATTCTTTTAACACGAACAAGGAGATGAAACAGTCTAGATTGTACTCTTTTTAAAATAGAATCCGCGGCATTGCCATCAAATTCTAACAAAATATTGTTTATTGACTCTAGCGAAGAATTAATTTTGTTACGCTCCTCTAAAAATGTCACTGTATACCCAAGAAGATTAATTAAGCAACCAGGTTCCTTTACTTCCTTTGCTAAAAGTCTACCTAAAATTTTCCTTACTTAACAATGGGCCTACTGCTTTTTATACCTCTAATATTTAACTCATACTTCAACCCTTCTTTATGCAAATACACAATCTGGAAAGTATCTGCCATTTCTAAAAATTTTTTTTAAAAAAACTTTTCAACTCTTAAACTTCTAACACTATTTTCAAAAAGTAGGTTCTTTAAAAAAACATTTAAAAATTAACAACAGCAAGGTACTTGACAAATTTGTACACGCAGCTTTCTTGTTCCGCTATATTTACTTGCTTGCCAATTACTAAATTAAATTTCTACGTTGCAGTGTCAATAATTGAAATACAGCAAACCAATTCCAAGCATCACGTGGGGGTCGCCATTGTGTTACACCTGTTTTGTTCTATCTACTCCACCTTATAGACGGCAGAGTCACCACACAACAAAAGGGGGTTTCTGTGTAAAATTCAAGCCTAGGGCAAAATGAATGGGAAGCGGCTTTTTGTACACAAGAACCCTCAAATAAGGCCTTCCAGTCAGCTAAGTTTCTTCAACTTGAGGCAGAGCTATGAACTGGGGTCGTATGCTAGTATATAATAAAAAAGAGAATATTGTGAACGCCACCGTATCTTAATAATAGCTGTAATGTCTAACAATCTGAAGATAAGATACGGAAATCTTTGAAAAGGAAAAGAACATCTCTTGAACAACCAAAACGTATAAACATAATACTAACTTACCTTTAACACTGCAAGCTTAGATTGGAACGATGATCTCGTACTGTCTGGTAATATAACCATTTCAAGAAATCCCAAGAACTAGGGCTTCACTAGAGCCTAGTCAAATTATCACAAAAAATTTCAAAAATTAGCAATTCAAAAATATAACTCTTAAATATCTTACCGAGGGAATACTGATAACCTTTTTTTATATACTCATGAATTTTGTAAATATGCTTGTACCAACTGCGAGAAACTATGATCAACTTCAATAAAAATAAGATTTAGAATAACATAATCCATTTTCTATTTTGTTAAAGGAATATATATATATATATATATATATATATATATATATATATATATGAATAAGATGAAATAATAACTTAGACTTTTATGCAAAGTCCAAATCATTATTTCAAATCGAGCTAGTCATTGAAAAATGGAAAATATAAGGTCTTGGACAGGACCTGAACCTGTATCCTGGTTTTGTCAGAACCATTATTTCATCTTATTCAGTATAATACGATAGTATTTATCAACTTACCTTGTGTAATTAACTACCCAAAATATTTATATATTTAATACTTGGCTCTTAGCCATAATTTTGAGCGTAGCTTCTTGTCTATAACTGACATAAGTCAAAAACTTGACAATGTCAGATATGATTGACAAAAATGCCAAACGTAATCGAAAGCTAGGTTGATGAATCGTCATGTACACGATTTAAATTTGTAAATTTCTCAATTATCGTCATCGGTCTCGGTGGCGTAATTGGTAAACGCATGGTTCCGGCAAAACCAGGATACAGGATCAAGTCCTGTCCAAGACCTTATATTTTCCATCTTTCAATTACTAGCTCGATTTGAAAGGATCATTTGGGATTTGCATAAAAATCTAAGTTATTATTTCATCTTATTCTCTATAATGCGATAGTATTTATTAACTTACCTTGTGTAATTAACTACCTAAAATATATATATATATATATATATATATATATATTATATATATATATATATACATCTTTTATGCAACTTTATATACACCATTGTTTCTGGAATCAAACTATCAAAGTGTTTATACGTTATCTGTTATTACATAAGTGCATTTCAAAGATCTTAATTATTTATTAAAGTCCTTTAATGAAGATATTGAGTTTTTAATTATAAGTAGCAACTTTCTAATAATCGCCGAAAAAGAATCTAGTTTTGTTTACAAACAAGAGTGTAAATGACTTGAGCTTATTTTATGTAAGATTGAATTTGAATATTTATAAAATTTATACTTTGAACTAAAGTCAAATAGCCTTATGCTACAGAATAACCTGTGTACTTTTGTACTTTTAAGTAAAAGAACTGGATCATAAAATGAGACAAACAAACGCTAAACTGTCACCTGTTATGTTACACACAAATTCTTATTTCACCTTCTCGATTCTTCGAAGTTTATTTATAAATCTTCAACGTTCTTATGAACATTTATACAATCAACCTGTTAAATATTGAACCAAAACAATATTCACATCAATTTAAACTGCTGTATAAATTTACTAAAAAGAACAACCGCTATATTTCCTGTGATTTCTTTGTTTAACGAGAGCTGAATAAAGAAATCACTCACCACTGATGTTTGCATGACCTCTATCTTACTGCGATAGCAACTATTTACCAACTTATTGGAGAACGAACTTTGTCCCATCGCCCATCAATAATTGTGTTCAACCCCAACAACAGATGCGCGTCCTTTATATATGCCTAGAACTGCAAACTTGATTTCCATTCGAAAATGAACGCTTGAATTTTTGTTTGTTCACAACGGGGGCACCTTAACATTTCAACTTTGAAATACTTAGTAACATAGAACTTGCACGTCATGACGTTGCATCAAAACCATATAAATCATCCCAAGGGTCGACTAACCAAAGAAGAATACTAAATAAACAAAAATTTCTTTACGACTCTCTAGCATCTACCCTAGTGATGGTTTCTACTTCAAGTCTAAAGGAATTCTCCTTTTCCAAACCACGTGCTTGTTGCACTCCATGACTTCAAAAAACTCTACTCGACCACGCGTCGAAAACTTGTCTATTCATTACATCCTCAAATTAAAATAGATTAAAGTGTTTTACTACGCGAGCAAGCGCAGTGAACCGAATTCTTGCATCAACACGTTTGCAAGCATCAGGGGAATCGAATTGCTACATTAAATTTATCAACACAGATAGAGTTCTATAATATAACGAATAAATAAGGTGAATAAAAATTTATACTTTCAATACTGTAAGGAATATTTGTAAATTAATAATTATAAAAAAGCGTAAATTAACTAGGAACGAAATGGTATTCGTTGCAATACTTGCGGCTACGTCCCAAATGCTCCACCCAAAGGTACTACATTAAGTTTAAACGTGAAACTAACGTGCTTCAAATGTAATCTAACTCCAAATTATTCGATCCTAAATAAAAAGCTAGCAAACTGAAACAAATCTAAGAATAGGGTTTAAAAAATTGTATCTCTAGCGTTGACTATGTAGTGTACACGCTCAACAAGACACAAGCAAAAGTAAAAAGGGAGGGATTTGTAATACGGGACAGCAGCTGCCAGCTCTGATTACCGGTGCGTACTAAAGGGTCGACTTAAAGCTATCCAAAGCTAGCTAACTAATTTTAAAAATGGATTCAAATTTCTAAGCATTCGCCAAATATTTTTAATAGTGAATCCAGCTATTTTGCCTGCTCTAGGTAGATTATCGCAGCAGGTTGAATCTAATTGAGGTGCAAATTTTTCTATTTAGGTTTTTATGGCTAACCGCATGGTTCTTAATAGATCTTCATCATACGATTGTGTAAAGGTTATATAATACAGTATATATCTACGAGAGGTACTCGATATATATCGGGAACTAACAACGCTATTGTTGCTCGGTGCGATCTGACGCTTCTAACCTAAAGTTTGATATTTTTGACAGTAAACATAGTTATAACATTTTGCAACATGAACACTATTTGTTTTGTTTTGATGGAGTTGAAAATTTCGTCTCGGCCAAAAAATAGAATCAACTCGTGAACAATTTAGTGCGATTATTTTTTATCTCCACAACAGTGTCTGAATCAACTTATTTCGACTTTTGGGGAAAAAGCTCCAACTAAATCCACTTTATATCGTTGGTATGAATTCAATCGTAGTCATAGTTCGCTAGCAAATGAATTCAAAGAAGGTCGCC
The DNA here is from genome assembly GCA_036346225.1 of Platerodrilus igneus. NCBI lineage: Eukaryota > Metazoa > Arthropoda > Insecta > Coleoptera > Lycidae > Platerodrilus > Platerodrilus igneus. The sequence continues at coordinate 300,349 of JARFIW010001372.1, read as the reverse complement.
CAAAATCGGCTGTTGTGCCAGAAGACACCGATGCTGCGCGCGAATTGATAATGCAAGATCGCAATGTGACTTATTATGAGATTCAGATATTTTTAGGCATTACATGAACATTTAACTGTGAAAAAGTTATGTGCGCGTTGAATCCCACATGATTTGACAATTGCTCAAAAAGGGACTCGTTTCGATTGGTGCAAATAAATGATCCAAAAATACGATTGCGGTGCATTAAACGCAGTGTATAACATTTACTCAGTTGACGAATCATGGATGTATTCGTATGAACCCGAAAGTAAACAGCGGTCGACTGTATGCGTCTTCCAAGATGAACGAAATTCAACAAAAGTTGTCCGCGCTCGAAGCACTTCGAAGAAAATGGTTGCCTGTTTTTTCGGAATAAATGGACATGTCACGACCGTTGGATTAGAGAATCGTAGAACGGTTAATTCTGCTTGGTGTATAACCATTTGTTTGCCACAAGTTTTCGGAGAAATAAGAAAAATAAACCAACGACGCCAAATTATTCCCCATCATGACAATGCGAGCTCTCACACATCGGCTCAAACAAGTGACTATTTGAGCACTCAAAACATCGAATTCATCGGCCATCCGCCATATAGTCCTAATTTGGCACCTAATAATTCTTTTTTGTTCTCACATGTGAAGAACAAACTGCGTGGACAACGTTTTCCGACACCAGGAGAAGCAGTTGATGCGTTCAAAATCCATGTTTTGGAGACATCTCAATCGGAATAGAAAAATGCTATGAAAATTAGTTCCAACGTATGCAAAAGTGTATGAATCATCGCAAAGAATATTTTGAAAAACAGTAAAGAAGTTTTCACACCTTAAGTTTCGTTTTTGTTACTTATTTCCTATACATATCGAGCACCCCTCGTATAACACTGATGTAGAACGAACCGATTTAGAAAAAACAAAAACACCAGGTAAAGGATTAACTAGTAATTAGCACAACATGCAGTGTCATGGTTATAACGGACGGTAATATAAGATCAGAGACTAATGTGTCGGTCATGTTCCACCGTACAGAAGGTATAATAGTAACAGTCAAAAACCTGGTTGGTTGAAAGCTTGGAAGTTATTGTCGCGTTTCTGTCAAAACTATATGCTTTTTGAATTTAAGGTTATTTTTTTGCAAATTGCCCATATATCACTATATCACAATAAAATCCATTCCTGTTTGCTATGTGCAGGCAAGGCAACAGCTACCCTTAGGCTGTAAACATATTGTTGCAAGCTACTATTAGGCAACCCGTCAAACACACACAAGCGCCGTAAGCACTGCATATTCTACAGGGACCGAGATTCTTCTAGCAATTTCTGGAGAATGAGTCATCCTTTTTAATCCAGGGTATAAATAAGACCGATGAGGAAGCAAAGAGTTAGTCTATATCAGAATGTCGAACATAAATTATATCGTGTAAAGTTAAATAGTTGAGCTTTTGGAAGTCCTAGAGTAAAGATAAATGTTATGTGCACGTGTCTAATGTACATGCAGCTTGTAGAATACATAAATAGACAAAAGTGTAATAAATAAATTATATTAGTTGTGTTAGTGTTGTTAATAGACCTATGGTTAAGAAGTTAGTATAAGAAAAGATTAGTGCTTTTAAATTCATTAGTGTGATAGTGCTTCATTGTTAATTGGACTGAAAACATCTATAAGTAAGCCATATACCGTTAATTAGACTTGTGAACAGTGAGTAATAAAGACTCTTGTTATTACTTGTTTTAAATTAGTGAAACGCAGTAGTAGTAGCCCGCTACAATATATATCAAATTATCGGATTTAGAATTTTATACACAATCAACACTTAACAGGCAAAGATATTACATTAATTATAATATGGATTTTCAATTAGTTCAAGGTCATGCCATTTGGATTAAGCAATGCCCCTGCTACTTTTGAACGATTGATGGAGTCGATACTGCGTGGACTCTCCTGGAAAACATGTCTGGTGTACCTAGACGACGTGATAGTGTTAGGCCGGTCTTCTGAGGAACATCTTAAGAACCTAAAGGAGGTATTCTAAAGATTACGCGGGGCAAACCTTACATTGAGCCCCAAGAAGTGTTACCTATTTGGAAAAGAGGTGAAATACCTAGGATATGTCGTTTCGGAGACCGGAATAAGAGTTGACCCCGACAAAATAAAAACGGTACATGAGTGACCTACACCAGCAGATACACACCAACTACGCAGTTATCTAGGATTGTGCACATATTACCGACGTTTTATACTTGGGTTTGCGATTATTGCCAAACCGTTAACGAAATTAACCGAAGATGGACAAGAATATGATTGAAATGACGACTGCCACAGGGCCGTTGAACAACTAAAACGGCTACTAGTTCCAGCACCAATTTTGAGTTATTCACAGATAAAGGGAAAATTTGTGTTGGTTACCGATGCCAGTAACACAGCTATAGAAAGCGTTCTTTCTCAAGTGCAGGACGGACAAGAAAAAATTATTGGGTATTTCAGCAAGGTCTTGTCGCGGCCAGAAAGAAACTATTGTGTGACAAGAAGGGAACTGTTGGCCGTCGTCAAATCCGTAGAACACCTTAATAAGTACTTATACGGCCGTAAATTCCTGTTGAGAACAGACTATGCTGCACTAAAATGGTTACTGCAGTTTCAAAATCCTGAAGGGCAAGTTGCAAGGTGGATAGAACGGTTGCAGGAATATGACTTTGACACAGAACATCGTGTAGAAACTAGCCATCGGAATGCAGACGCTCTATCAAGGAGACCTTGTTCGGTAGACTGCAATCATTGTTTCAAGATGGAAGAGAAAATAAGTGTCATCCATAGAATGACGGTAACCGATGATACTTGGCAACCCGAAAGAATACGAGAAGACCAGGAGAATGACGCCGAATTGGGACGTATTATTGAGTGGAAAAGTAGAGGACAACGACCAACTTGGGATGAAATTAGTATTTCAAGTAGGGGCCTGAAGGCATACTGGGCACAGTGGGACTCCTTGGTGATTGAAAATAGAATCTTGGAACGACGCATAGAATGTGAAGATGGCACTGAGAGACTCCAAGTGATAGTGTCGAGAAGCAGAGTGCCGGGAGTGTTGCAGCACTTGCGCGATGGTATATCCGGAGGGCTCTTTGGCGTGATAAGAACTCTCAAAGGAGTGAGAGAAAGATTCTATTGGGTGAACTGCAAAGAAGATGTGAAGGAGTGGTGCCGGAAATGTGAGTTGTGTGCCTCTGCAAATGGCCCGGTCACAAAACGGAAAGCTCCAATGAGACAGTATAACGTGGGGAATCCTTTTGAGAGGCTAGCTATTGATATAGCTGGTCCGTTTTCTGAATCAGAGAAAGGAAATAAATACATCTCGGTTGCAATGGATTATTTTACCAAATGGGCGGAGGCATATGCTATACCAAACCAAGAAGCCAAGACGGTTGCAGATGTACTAGTGAGGGAGTTGTTTTGTCTCTTTGGAGTTCCGTTGGAGTTACACTCCGATCAAGGTCGGAACTTCGAATCAGCATTGTTTCAAAACGTCTGCAAGCATCTTGGAATCGGAAAGACTAGAACCACGCCACTTCATCCTCAATCGGATGGGATGGTTGAAAGAATGAGCAAGACGTTAGGAAAATACCTAGCCAAAGTTGTCTCTGAACATCAACGAGATTGGGATCAATATTTAAATTTATTCCTACTGTCGTGCCGATTTTCGGTACATGATAGCACAGGATACTCTCCCGCTTGCGTAATGTTAGGACGTGAATTGCGGCTACCACGTGATCTTCAGTTTGGATTTAAACCTGGAGAAGAGATCGCAGGTGAAGATTACGTTAGTAAGCTTCGCGAAAGATCAAATAGCATTTAAGAAAACGTCCGAAAGAATATCCAGGCAGTAAGCGATCGAATGAAATCACAATATGACACTAGAGCTCAAGAAGGTGGTTATCAACCTGGAGATTTAGTGTGGTTGTATAATCCACAAAGAGAGCATGGGTTGTCGCCAAAATTACAAAAACAATGGGAAGGCCCGTATGAAGTGTTAACAAAAATTAATAATGTAGTGTACCGGATCAGAAGACCTCCCCGTGGTAAACCAAAAGTGGTACACTTTGGCCGTTTAACATCCTACGCTGGCAACAACCAGGAAGGCTCGAATAATGAGAATGGTGTTCGACAAGCTATTAGTCATAAGCCAAATGTAGATTTTGAGAGTTTTATGGCGGCGTATGGTGGTTCCGCTAAGGCGAGATTTGGCGTTGTTGTTGAAAAACAGCAAGATCTGTTTAGAGCACCAGAAGAGTATTCCCTTGCACATTGCGTAGCTCAAGATTTGGAAAAGTCAAGGGGAATAGCTGTTGTTTTCAAGAAATAGTTTGGATGTGTGGATGAATTAGTACAACAGCAGCCAACTGCAGGAAAAACCTTGGTTCTTCAGAATAAAAACCGTTATGTTTACTATCTGGTCACTAAAAATTCCTCGTGGCAGAGACCTAGTTATGGACATCTATGAGAAGCTTTGCTGAATCTTGAGGCTCAGATGATGGAAAATGGAGTATCGAGACTAGAGGTGCCCAAGCTAGGCTGTGGACGGGATCCCTTAGATTGGAGTATAGTCCAAAATATGCTAGAAGTAGTTTTCCAGGGAACCAACGTTCAGGTCCTTGTTTGTTGTTATCAATCGGTAGCCTACCAAGACCAAGAAAAGAGTGTTGACTGTTATTTCCAACGACGCGGTGGATGCACCAGAGGAGATAGCTGCCGATACCGTCATCAGTCATCGAATTGGCGTCAAAATGTATTTACAGTAACGAAACGTAACGGTTTTAAAGAGGGGGCAGTGTTGCGAGCTACTATTAGGCAACCCGTCAAACACACACAAGCGCCGTAAGCACTGCATATTCTACATGGACCGAGATACTTCTAGCAATTTCTGGAGAATGAGTCATTTTTTAAACCCAGTGTATAAATAAGAGCGATGAGGAAGCAAAGAGTTAGTCTATATTAGAATGTCGAACATAAATTATATCGTGTAAAGTTAAATAGTTGAGCTCTTGGAAGTCCAAGAGTAAAGATAAATGTTATGTGCACGTGTCTAATGTACATGCAGCTTGTAGAATACATAAATAGACAAAAGTGTAATAAATAAATTATAGCAGTTGTGTTAGTGTTGTTAATGGACCTATGGTTAAGAAGTTAGTTTAAGAAGAGATTAGTGCTTGTAAATTCATTATTCTAATAGTGCTTCATTGTTAATTGGACTGAAAACATCTATAAATAAGGCATATACCGTTAATTAGACTTGTGAACTGTAAGTAATAAAGACTCTTGTTATTACTTGTTTTAAATTAGTGAAACGCGGTAGTAGTAGCCCGCTACAATATATATCAAATTATCGAATTTAGAATTTTATACACAATCAACACTTAACAGGCAAAGATATTACATTAATTATAATACGGATTTTCAATTAGTCACTATTTCATAAAGTTTAACGCTTAAAATGTACATTAAACCCAATTGCGTTTCTCAGATTTAGAAAGTTACGCGATGAGAGTAAAGCTTCAAAAACCAAACTTAAGAAGACAAAAAGCATCGAGGTTTGTTCAAATTAAAACCCAACTTTTATTTCATAACCGCTCACTGCTTTCGTCTTGTAAGCACATGAATCTTTTTAAAGGCTTGAACATCCCATTAACATTCCACAATGGTTAACGCTACTTTGAATGTCGTGTATCTGGCAATTATAAAGCAAAAACGTTTTGTAAGGAGTAAAAATTTGCATTAACCTGGCATTAGTCGCAAGGTGTTTCACAACGTGGTTAGTCGCATGTCGAAGGTAGTCTTCACACTATACAAATACATTTTTTATTACCAAAATGTACGTATAGTTTTTGTAGACTGTGTATCAACAAGTATGGTTAATCTATACCGTAGTTTATTCTATCAACAAATTATTTACACTAATTATATTGTTCTATTAACGTTTGTTAAATAAATACTATATCCTTAAGGAATTAAAAATTTTAACACAAATATGTTTATAAAAAAGAAATTTAAATATTTAATTAGAAAAATATTAAATATTTTATCATACATTTAAATTTTAATCAGAGTTTGATGAGTTTCTTATACAATTAGCACATTTATACGTTATGGTTGACGTATGTTCTTGGCAGATGGGCATATGGCAAGAATCGCATAATTTTTTGATTTTTCTATTTTTCCGACGAGGGCAGAAATAGTAAAAGCGGATGTCTAAGTCTTCTGTTGGTGGTGGCAGATTTGGCACTGGAATCCTAGCGATTCTTCCTATAGTGGTAAGCAATAGTGGTGGCAAATTTTTAATTGGTATTCGGGTTTCTAGATGTGGTCTGAGAAGTGAAAGAGCTAAATTCTTTATAAACAGCCGTCTTTCCCTTATAACATTCTCATTATTATAGTTGTTGATTTTGCAAATTATAAAAAGGCTATCTACAACTTACTCTAGAAACTGAATATAGTGATTACATTTTATCCACCACATCGACTGCTCCTATGGTTAGTTTATGAAAAGTAATAACTTCAGGTTTTTCAAGATCTCCCGTATTTTTGTCAATAGCATCATCATTGTGCATGGCTGAAATAAGCAGCACGTTTTTTTCCTTTTTTTGGAACATACGATATAAGCAAAGTTCTTTTTGAAGGAGCAAACATACTGCTCCGCGGCTTACGTTCCTTTATGTTTATAAATTCTGGAAGTAACTCTGGCTTATTTTTTTTCAACGTTCCGACGATTGTTGTTCGGTGATCTTTGAGAAGATTCTGCGACAAGGGTATTGATGTAAAATAATTATCCAGCGTTACATTTCTGCCGGTGTTTAGGACAGGGCCAATTATTCGCTTAGTGACATTAGCCGCACTGTTATCAAGTTGGTAAAGACCAGGTGGTTGCTTTCCGGCATATATTTCTAAATTTGATGTATAGAAGGTTCTTGCGTCAACCATTGCGTAAATTTTTATACCATATTTCGCAGGCTTATTTGCGATGTATTGTCGGAATTTGCAGCGTCCTCTGAACGCGTCCAACATTTCGTCTACCGTTACATATTTTCCCACTTGATAATTGTTCTTACAAGGATTTACAAAATCATCAAACTGTTTCCTTATGGGAGCTAAGTTATCGATTGCTTTGCGTTCATTTCTATTCGCAATGTTGTCAAACCGAAGTGCGCTCTGTAAGATATAAAATCGTCGCTACGACATTGTGGCTCGAAAACACTCAGGAGCTCTACCGTCATCTGTCTACAATTCATTTAAGTTGACATGGTGACTCTTTTTTACGCCAGCTAAATAAAAAGGGCCCGAACTTCTTGCACGGTCGTGTCACTACAATCTCGTTCCCGAGCAAAGCGTTGTTGTTTTTTTGCTAAATAAATATTCGTGCATGTGACTACTTCCTGAATTGACTCTTCTGGGAAGAATAGTTCCCAACATTCTAAGAGAGATTGTAAATATTTTTGCTAGGCCTTACGTTGGATGGGTGCCACTGAAACGACTTATGTTATACAAAAGACTGAAACGTCTTTTTTTCTACATTAAGGCGAGTTAAGGTTCGGGCCTTTGGAGCTGTGTTTTTAAAAAACAACTTCGACACTTAACAAAAATTTGATTTAATTTGTACATAATAACTTTATAAAAAATTAATTGTACTGGTGAGTAGCCTAGGTAGACAACAATGCAAAAGCTGTAAACTCAGACTGACTGCCGGGCCTTGAGCTCCCGGGCTTTTTATAATAACCTGCCCCTCACACGGCTTGTGGGAACTTGCAGATCTCATGTCTGCTTTACACTTTGTTACAATGTATCAATCTTAATTCTAAGTAATTGCGGTCTGTTGACTGCCTGTGACCTGCCACCTGCAGTATCACTGCCCTCACGGATGCAAAGTTGCATGTCCGTTCTCATGAACTGTCGATAACCTCTCTGGGTTATCCTTGTGTTACAATGTTGCATTGAACTTATACTTTACTTAACAATTTCTAATAATTCTTATTAGATTCAATATATCAATATATATATATATATAGGTAATTGGGGGATACATAACTCCTCCCACCGTAAATAAAAAATTAAAGTTTTTCTTAATTTTTAAATACATAAAATTCATTATTCATTTAAAATTCATTGTTTCTAAGGGTATACTTATTGTTTCATTTTTCTCTTTGTTTCCTTAAATCTAGAACTGTTTCCTTCATTCTTATATCTAAGGTACATTTTGTAAAATACATATATAATTACAAAAATTATTAAAATGATTAATACAATTGTCCAAACACTTATATTATTATAATGTAACTTTGGCGTTTTGAGTTCACTTAATTGTTCTTTATAACTTTCCACTAATTTCACGGCGTGGTTGAGATCGTCTAAGTCTAGATGATCTAGCTTCATAGGTTTCTTGATTATTTCTTCGTCTTCTTGTTGTATCTTGAACTGTAGTTTCGGTAGGTTTGCAAGTTTCTTTGTTGCTATGGGATCTTTATAAACTCTGATTACTTCATCTTTCAATTTCACATAACAATCTTCTTTGAGGGTAATTAGTTTGCTTCCGATTAATGCTTGGTTATTTTCATCTTGGTTGCAGTGGATGGTTGCTATTACTTCTGTTGGGAAAATGGCTATCAATTTGTTATCTGTAACTTTTTGAATTTTCATGTTAGTTATTTGCACTTGTTTGGATTCACAGTTTTCGTAATGATTTGAGAATTTTAATAGTTGTACTTCACAAGGGCTGTCTTCTTTAATGGTTGTTGTCGTCATCGATTGACATAAATATTGGTTTGGTGTTACTTCAGTACATTTTTCGTTTGTATAACCATATCTCAGTTTATTTAGGGATAGGAATTTGGTTTTGGGTATGATTACTTGGTATGTGCTAGTAACTTTCGTTGGAAAAGCAAATAAATGATAATAATTATAATTGTTACTTTCTACTATCGGGATTTCTATTAAAAATATTATTTCGTTATTCTTAATGTAGCCTTTTACTATAACTATTTTTTCGAATATTAGAATGTTCGATTTTGCTACATCAAAAGGTAATTTACTGTTAATTATAAGTGATCTAATTCTTATTAATTCGTTTAATAAAAGGTTGGTTCAATAATACTAGAGTGTAGGGTATTTAATTTTGAAAATGTTAATTGCGTTTTGCATACTGCCTAATTTAATTGGTAGTATACCGGGGTTGTTTTTATTTCATATTATTACTTGGTTGTCCGTTCTACCTGGGCGGAGGTTGACGGTAAGGGTGATGACTGTCCATCTGAAATTACAGGGTGTCTTAGGTTTTTCAAATTAATGTACTTTGTTATTTTACCGTTGTCTACTACTGCTATGTTTTTATCTGATATTTTCTTAATTTTGAATGGTCCTAAATTTCTGGGTGCTGTTTTATGTCGCTTACCTTGAAAGTTTTTCTCATACACGGTTTGTCTTATTGAAAATTTATTTGAGTCGGTATTTTTGTTTCGGGTTGTGGTGATACGTTCTTTATCGTTTTCTAATTTATCTTTTACTTTGTCATAAGTTAGTTTTAGTTTCTGTTTGTGGTCTTTCGCATATTGTTGATATACTTCCTTGTTGTAGTGTACGTCATAGGGATTTCGTGAATCTGAATGTCCTAATGTTAATTCTAAGGGTGTAAAATTTGTTGATGAGTGAATAGTGTTATTATAGGCGATTAGTGCGTATGACATTAAATTGGTTATATGTTCCTTTTTATAATTTATTCTTAATAATCGAATTTGTTCTAACAGGGTTAAATGTAGTCGTTCAATTAGTCCGTTTGATTCAGGGTAGTTTTCCGTTATGAAATGAATTTTTATTTTGTGGAGTTCTAAAGTGTTTTGTATTATCTCATTTTTAAATTCGCTACCATTGTCTAGAGTTATTGATTCGGGTGTTCCGTAAAATGTGAAATATTGTAAAAATCCTTGGGTCACGTCGATGCTATTTTTGGATGTGATTGGTATTGCTTGGCCTATTTTTGTGAATGCGTCTATAGTTGTTAGGTAGTTTTGCGCTTCTACTACTAGAGTATCGGCATGTAGTTTTTGAAATGGTTTCTCGGGTATTTTGGTTAACATTAAGGGTATCTTTGGGGGTTTCCTATCGTATTTCGCTCTGTCACATAGTTCGCATTAGTTAATAAAATCTGTGGTCAATTCCTTCATGTCTTTAAAATAATAACGTCTTACAAGTTGCTTTATAGTTTCGTTAATTCCACGATGGTTGATTTTTCCTTCGTGTTGATTTCTAATTACATCGTTTATTTCGTCAGGGTCGTCTAGTGTTATTAATTTTCTAGTACATCTGATGAGTTCAGGTCCAGAGTTATTGAATAATTTAATGTATAATTCTGAAAATCTTTGGTATAAATGTTCGGTGTTGAAATAAAAATAAAATCGTTTTTTCTCGGGGGTGTATTCTTTTAGAATTTTAATTATTTGTTCCTCGTTGTCGTCTTTAGTTACTTGAATTTGTTATATCTTTTTGTTATCTACTTTTGTATATTTTACTGGATTGGGGTTATTTAAAACTTCGGTTATTATAAATTGGTTGGGTTTCATATTGATTGCTTCGTTTAAAATTTTAATCGCGTTTTTTGGTTCTTCGTTTTGTGTCGAATGTATCGTGTCGATCTCGTCTGGATCTTCCCTTATTTCTGCTTCGTCTACGTTTCCTATAATGGATTCCGTTTCTAATGCATTGAGTTGGATTCTGCTTAAAGCGTCTGCGTTGTTGTTATAGATTCCCTTTTTATATATAATTTCGTAATCATACTCTTCGAGTCTGATTCTCCATCTTTGTAATTTTGAATTCGGTTCTTTCAGTTTGCATAGCCATACTAGTGGTCTATGGTCGGTGTTTATGTAAAATTTTCTTTCGTATAAATAAGGTCTAAAATATTTTGTTGCCTAAATTATGGCTAATAATTCTTTTTCTATGGTACTATATTTTTGTTCGGTTTCATTTAGGGTTCTAGATGCGTAGCTGATGGGTTTATCGCTACCTACTTTTCCTTGGCTCAATACTGCCCCTAATGCTACATTCGATGCGTCTGTCGTCAGTATAAATGGTTTTGTAAAGTCTGGGTATTCTAATACAGGGTGATTCGTTAATATGTTTTTAATTTTGTCTACGGCTTTAATAAATTCCGGAGTGTGTTTAATTTTGTTTCCCTTTTTTAAACAATTTGTCAGGAGTTTGGTTATCTGAGCGTAACCTTTAATGAATTTGCGGTAGTAACCACTAAGTCCTAGAAATCTTTTAATTTCTTTGGTTGTCTTTGGTAATGGGTAATTTAGAACTGCATTTGTTCTGTCTGGATTTGGCATTACTCCTTGGGGTGTTATTACATGTCCTAAAAATGATACTTCTTTTTGTAAAAATTCACTTTTGTCTAATTGTACTTTAAAATGTGCTTGTCTAAGTCTTTCGAATACTTCTTTCAATCTTTCTATGTGTTCTACCAATGATGTAGAATAAACTATGATGTCGTCAAGGTATACAAGGCATTTTTCATTGTGTATTCCTCGTAGTATATTGTCCATGACTCTCTGAAAAGTAGCGGGTGCGTTCTTTAATCCAAATGGCATTCGTTTGTACTCGTAATGTCCTCTAGGTGTGCTGAAGGCTGTTTTTGATATGTCCTTTTCTTCCATCTCTACTTGATGGTATCCTGATGCTAGGTCTAATGTTGAAAAATATTGGCATTTGCCTAATTTGTCTAAAATTTCGGTTATATTTGGTAGTGGATATTTGTCATCTACCGTTTTTTCATTTAACTTTCTATAATCTATTACCATTCTGTACTTTCTCTTTCCGGTTGCGTCTAATTTCTTAGGTACTATTAACACGGGGCTGCTCCATGGTGAGTTGGAGTGCTGGATTATGTCTTGGTCTAATAAGTCTGCTACTTGTCTGTCAGCTTCTTCTTTGCTTGCATGAGGTAGTCTATATGCTTTTGTGAAAATAGGTTTGTCGTCTGTTAACTCGATATTATGTTTTACTGTGTTGGTGAATGTTAATGGTATTCCTTCACAATGGAATATATCTCGGTATTCAAAACATAAGTTTTTAATTGCTCTTTCTTCTTCTTGATTGATGTCGGTATTGAAGCGGATGTTATTTAAATTTTCTCTTAACATTTTGTCATGTTCTATTGGGTTGTATTCGTTTTCTAAATTTTCGTCTATTTCCATTTCGTTAAAATTTAGTTCTTCTACGTTAATTGGGTCTGTCAGTGATAATTCTACGGGATAGTCGTTTGAATTTAATATTGTTGTGGTTGCAAAATTATCTTTTATTTGTACTAAGGCAGTTGGGGTTTCTACTCCTTGTTGAAATGTCATATGATTTATTATTCCTAAATTTTTGTTAGATTTTACTGGGATTTTTATTTTTCTTTCCGTTCGGGGTTCTATAGTGTATTTTTGTTCAATTTGTGTGTTTTGAAATTTAATTAGGATTTTTCCGTATTTTGTCCTTAATAAGCGATTTTTAATGTCAATGTTTGCTCCTAATTTTCTTAGAAGGTCCATTCCGATTAATCCGTCATATTTGTCGTTAAATTCGAATACACAAAATTTATGTTTCATTTTAACATTAAATGTTCTCGGTAAGGGTATATTGGCTACGAATTGGTGTAATGTCGTTTGATGGGCTGTTTTTATTTTAAATGGTTCTCTTTCTACATAATCTAAATAATGTTTTTGTACGGTTCTGGGGCTAATTAATGTTTTCGATGATCCGGTGTCGATTAATAGTTTGAATTTGGCGTGGGGTATTTCTATGTATGGTAATACTAAGTGATTTATGTTATTTAAGTTTATTAAGTTTGGTTGTCTATGAATGGGTCCATTTGAAAATTTGAGTTTGAGTTTTCGTCGTCGTACTCCTCATAAGTTTCGTATTGTTCGTCACGTTCGTAAGTTTCTGCATGGTTTGATTCACTATTCGTAGGTGTCTCAATGTAATTATTCTGGTCAGTGTCAAATTTTTCTATTTCTTGATGGAATAATTCTTCCGATGTAAAATTGCGTTTCTGATGAGGGTTTGGTCGGATATGTGTTATTTTTGTATTTTGTCTGGTGTTACCAGATGAGGTATCCATTGGTGTTGGTTTGTAATAATTATTAGGGTTGTTATTATTATTAGTCATTGGTGTATTTCTGTTGGGGTTTGCGTTGAATGCTGGTCTTTGTTGGTTTAGGTTTTAATGAAATCTTGGTTGGAATGCTGGTTTCGTAAAAGTTGGGTTAAATGTTGGTTTTGAAAAATGTTTATATTGATTATTAAAATTCGTGTTGTTGAAACTTGGGTTATTAATTCGCGGTTGATTTGTTTGTGCGTTAAAGAGTGTGAATTTTTGTTGAGGGATTGTTTGTCTTGTGGCTTGTATGGTTTTTATTGGTGAATAACTTTTATTTGTGTTGGGATTGTATAGTCTGTTGCGGTAATACATTACATTTTCTTCTTCTATTACTAGGTTCATAGCTTCCTCTAGATTTTGGGGTCGTTGGAATCTGATTTTGTCCGATAGTCGTTCTGGTAAAGCGTTTATGTATGTGTCTAGTGCCATTTCGTCATACATTTTTGTTTTTAAATGTCTAACGTTTTGATCGGGTTCTTCGATTTTTAATTTGGTTAGTATTAAACTTCTCACGTCTTGGCATTTCATTCCGAATTGGTAGGGGGATTGATTGTGTTCCATTCAAAGATTTATTAGGTCTCGTATCAGGTATTTTATGTTACGTTGGTCTCCAAAATATGCAATTAGTAGCTGTTTAAACTCCTGCCATTCTTGTAAATCGTCCCTACTGGCGATTAAGGTTAGTGCCCTTCCAGTTAGTTTACTAATTATCAAGCGAATAAGCAATGAATTTCTTTCGTTATCTCCGGGTTTGTAGAAGGTTTTTAGGAACATTTCAGCTGCTCCAATGAAATTTAAGAGATGGGCCTGCGTGCCATCAAATATCTGTATTGTCTCTAAATAGAGACGCCTGTCTGTGCTACTCATGTTGGTTAAGGGTTGTTTTCGATTTTGGGTAATTTCAAAAAAAAAATTTTTTGAATTGAGGTTTATTTCGCTATTTGTATTGTTATTTTCGTTTCGGGTTTACTAATTTTCCGTTTGGGTTGTAAAATTTCAAATTTTGTAGAAATTGGGGTTGGTTTTGTTATTTGTAGCGTTAATTATGCTTTGGATGTATTAATTTTCCTTTTGGATTGGATAATTTCGAATCTTGCAAAAATTGGGGTTGGTTTTGCTATTTGTAGCGTAATTATGCTTGGGATGTATTAATTTTTCTTTTGGATTGAGTAATTTCGAATTTTGTAAAAATTGGGGTTGGTTTTGCTATTTGTGATGTTAATTTTGCTTTGGTTTTATTAATTTTCCTTTTAGATTGAATAACTTTGAATTTTGTAAAAATTGATGTTGATTTAGCTATTTGAAACGTTAATTTCGGTTTGGGTTTATTAATTTTTCAATTGAGTTAGGTAATTTCAAATTTTGTAAAGATTGAGATTTATTTTGCTATTTTTCAGCGTTATTTTTTGGTTAGGATTTGTTAATTTTCAGTTTAGATTGTGGAAATAAAAATTTGGTAAGATTGAGATTTATTTTGCTATTTTTCAGCGTTATTTTTGGTTTGAATTTGTTAATTTTAAGTTTGGATTGGGTAAATAACAATTTGGTAACGGTTGAGATTTATTTTGTTATTTTTCAGCGTTATTTTTGGTTAGGATTTGTTAATTTTACGTTTAGTCTGCGTCGAGTTATTTTTAGAATCGTAGTCGCTGTTATTTGTATTTAATTAAACAGTGCAGTGATGTACTTGTGTGATTTATATTCAGTAATGTTGAATTAATTACCGTAGTCTTGGATTGCCTGTTTTTATCTTTCTGAAGAATAGTTTCTCGCTTTATCTGCTTTGTTGTTAATTTGTAATTAATACTCTTTCCGTGGTTTTTATTGAGTTGCGTAAACGTACAGTTCGTCTGTCTTGTATTCTAATTACGACTTGCAGGTCAGTTACTTCTGCACTCTATTGTTGCAATTTAAATACTTAAGTTGTAGTCTTTGTCATTTAATCACGTTTCTTGGTAATAATTGCGTACGTGCTTAATAACATATGATTATACTTGTTGAGGTACTTAGCACTTACAGGTGTTAATTTTCAATTTATAGAAATTAGTAATTCGCTTCTCTTACTTGCTATTTACTTGCATAATGTTACGTCTATTTATTTTTAGATATCTCGGTATTTAATTATAATGCTTGTTGGAAATTGAATCTTTCGTAATGTAGGTTTTAATTAAAGCTTCTTATGATGACCGTTTAACTGCACTTTATAATTGATGAGTAATTTTTAATTGAAAAACGTTTCGCTTTTTATTCCGTGTTTGTTGCAATTGTACACGCTTTTATGGATTAATTAAATGCAAAACTGCGTTGCTTTAGTTCTGAAGTTATTGCAATTCTCTGAGGTTTTAATAAAAGATGCTTCTTTTGCGACTTTGCTTATCTTAGGTGGTTTTAGGTTACCGTAGCAGAGTGTTTTGCTATAATTTATAAGGTCAATGTTTTAAATAATCGTTCCGTAACTGCTTGTTCGAATTAGCTTTGGCTTTGAAATTAATTCTGCGTTAGTTTACCGGTTTAAAACGTGGTTTGAATCGCGCTTCTTATTTAGTGTTAGTGAGTGTGCGTTCGTTATTTTTGGATTATTTTTGAGTTCGTTCTAATAATTGTGGTAAGAATCTCTTTTAAATTCAAGTCTCATTTGCTTTTTTAAAGAAAAAAAATCTCTTTAAAATTCAAGTCTCATAGATTAATACTTTCTCAAAATAAAGTCTCGTTTTTTTTGGAAATAATTCACTTTGTAATTATTTTCAAAACAATATTCATAAAATAAAATTCATAAAACAATAATAATAAATGGTAATCAATAATAATAATACTAGCATATATCAATTATAGTTTCTGGTTTTAAAAAAAAAGGTATGGAAATGAACTTACATTAATTTTATTTGTTTCTTTGGTGGGCTCGATCGATGCTGTATCTTGTCCACCTTGGTTTGTTTGTTGGATTTAGACAATTCTTGTTCTGCGTCCAACTTGGTTTGGGTTCTGCCAAAATTTCGAATTAAAATTCTTGGTCACCAATCTTCCGATTTTTGGATTTTCAGTGCCCTTTTGACATCCGTTACGACTGCGCCAGTTAAGGTTCGGGCCTTTGGAGCTGTGTTTTTAAAAAACAACTTCGACACTTAACAAAAATTTGATTTAATTTGTACATAATAACTTTATAAAAAATTAATTGTACTGGTGAGTAGCCTAGGTAGACAACAATGCAAAAGCTGTAAACTCAGACTGACTGCCGGGCCTTGAGCTCCCGGGCTTTTTATAATAACCTGCCCCTCACACGGCTTGTGGGAACTTGCAGATCTCATGTCTGCTTTACACTTTGTTACAATGTATCAATCTTAATTCTAAGTAATTGCGGTATGTTGACCGCCTGTGACCTGCCACCTGCAGTATCACTGCCCTCACGAATGCAAAGTTGCATGTCCGTTCTCATGAACTGTCGATAACCTCTCTGGGTTATTCTTGTGTTACAATGTTGCATTGAACTTATACTTTACTTAACAATTTCTAATAATTCTTATTAGATTCAATATATCAATATATATAGGTAATTGGGGGATACATAACTGGCGCTAGTAAACAAAAATCTTTCGACATAGCTAGGGGTCTATTCCTGGGTAGAGCAATAAGAAGTGGGGGGGGGTAAGTCGAATTCTGTTTGCAAACCAAAGTTAAGCTAAATCAAATAGGCGCCACCATGTCCTGAGATAATTACGATAATTGCAAAGCACAGTTCTAAGGGCGGACGTGGAAACCCAAAGATAAAATGATCGCCTTCGTTAACAAAAACCTGTCTTATTAAGATAAGACGCAGCTCCTGTAAGAAATTGCAAAGGTTAAATAAATAAGAAAGTAGAACACCATTTGTGTCCTATAAAAGTATATAAAGAAATAATAAAAAAGTATTTCCAATATAATAATGGCATCAAATTATTACTCAGAAATAGGGTTCTCAATATTAAGAGAGGAATTTGATAGAGCTGTTCGGAATCTTAAACTAAATAAAGCGACAGGGATAGACGATATTCCCGCAGAATTAATAAAATATGCTAGTCAGAAAACTTTAGATAGATTATATGAACTAATAAAAGTAATATATGACACAGGTGAGGTTCCAATAGATTTCGAAAAAAATATTATTATCCCAATCCCAAAAAAGTCAGGAGCTGATAGGTGTGAGAATTTTAGAACGGTTAGTTTAACTTCTCATGCTTCCAAAATACTAACAACAATAATTAAAAATAGAGTGGAAGCTTTGACTGAGAATTATTTAGGCGAAGACCAATATGGTTTTCGTAAAGACAGAGGACTAGAGAACCGATATTAATGATTAGGGTAATTATCGAAAAAGGTTACAAAAAATAAAAGACTCATTTGCGTTTGTAGATTTAGAAAAGCATTTGATAGGGTTAATTGGATTGTTATGTTCAGGGTTTTGCAAAAATAGGAATCTCTCATAGGGATAGAAAATTATTTACAGTCTATATAAAACCAAAGCGTAGTAATTAGATTGGATGAAATAGAAAAGGAAGCTAAGATTAGAAATGGTGTTAGACAGGGTTGTATACTGTCTCCTTGATTTTTAATGTTTATATTGAGGAAGCTTTAAACTTAGCTAGAGAGAGAAAGAGATAGGTATTGGTGTACAGGGACAGAAAGTAGACATGTTACGTTTTGCAGATGATATAGCCATTATAGCAGAGTCTAGAAAAGAGTTAGGAGAGTTTTTCAAATATTTTAGATGAGACACTACAGAGTAACTATAGTATGAGAATTAACTCAGTAAAGACAAAGATAATGACAAGTGAGTTACAGCCTAGTTCTAAACCAAAATTAAAAATAGGTAATACCGAGTTAGAGGAGGTAGATGAATTTTGCTATTTAGGTAGTATAATTACAAAGGATGGACGTAGCAGAAGGGATATAGTAGCTAGAATAGCTCAAGCTAGAAAAATGTTTTTAAAAAAGAAAAATTTACTAATAGCTAATAGTATTAGTTTAGATAATAGAAAAAGTTTCTTAAAGTCGTACGTATGGAGCGTTCTACTATATGGTAGTGAGACTTGGACAATTAAAGAAGTAGATAAGAAAAAGATAGAAGCTTTTGAAACTTGGTGTTATAGGAGAATGTTAAAGATTAGTTGGACAGATAGAGTAACAAACGAGGAAGTTTATAGAAGGATAGGTGAGGAACCCTGTATGTGGAAACAGTTAAGACATGAGGGACTATTTAGTAAAGTCTTAGATTATAGACTACCAAATAAAAATAGAGTAGGAAGGCCTAGACAAAGCTATATTAGTCAAATTATTAGAGATTTAGGTTGTGAAGGGTATGCAGACCTTTTTAGACTAGCTCAGAATAGAAAAGAATTTAGAGCTGCGTCAAACCGAATTTAAGTAAGTTCGAAAACAAAACAACAAACCCCACACGGTTCTAAATAAATTAGCTCTTGCCAATCACGTTCTATTCAATATTCGCATTTTTCAAATTGAGGAAGATTACAAGATTATTCCCATTACTAACAAAGCTTCATAAATAAATTATCTTGAATTGCTCGCCATTTAAAGGACACTAATAATCCATGCTTGAATGAAAAACACGCTTTATAATAAATTGACAATGCCTGAAATAATTTTCAATTTAGCCATATGTTTACCACATCAAGCTCTCAGATTAGTATAGTAGTATTATTATAGTAAGCCTTGAAGAAACCTGCGCGATGCAAAGTCATTTTAATAGTTAAAACAACAAAGTAAAACTAGAAAACATCAGCTTCTTGCACAACCAGTGTTGCCAGAGCAAAAAATGCCCAAGCAAACAACGGATATTTTTGTTACTAATCAACCAAACTTAGTTTGGTTAATGTCTGTCCGTCGCCGTCGTCGCCGCCGTCGTTCGTCGCAGGGTTCCCGTGATTTTATAATATATGAATCTTATTAAGTTTTTTACGCTGATTACGAATATGCTATACACTATTCGATATCTCATTTACTTTTCGAGTTATTCGATAGATTGGATAGTGATAATATTAGTGAAGAAAGTAACTCTAGTAGTGGTAGTGATATTATAGTTATTAAAAGACAGAGAACCATACCTTTACCATCAAGTTCAAGCAGCAGTGAAGAAGACGAGAATATAACACAACCTGGTAATTTTGGTCCATGGCAGGACGTGACATGCCACGATCAGGTACTAGACAGGATTCTATTTACTTCTGGGGATAAAATGGTAGGACCACAAATCCAGATACTTGTACAAAACCCATAGATTTTTTCAAGCTCTTTTTTACCGATAAGCTAATAATAAAAATAGTGGAACAAACAAATAACTACGCTAGACATAAAATAGCACCGAAGAGGTTGTCAAAACGTTCTACATGGCACACGTGGGTAGATACTACAGTAGAAGAGTTTACTGCATTTATTGGGGTTGTCCTAAATATGGTTACGATAACCGTATCTAATATCCAAGAGTATTGGTCACAACAGTTTAAAGCCAAAATACCTTTTTTTAGTAGCATATTTAGAAGAGAACGATTTGTATAAATTTTTTGGATGCTCCACTTGCATGAAAACGATCCAAATGACCAAACCCTTAGGGTTCGAACTCAGAAAGTCAGTCACTATTTAGATTATTTGGACAAACAATTCAAAGAACATTTTGTTCCCTCAAGAAAGATATCGGTAGACGAATCTGTTGTTGCATTTAAGGGTAAAATTAGTTTTTAACTTACAACCCTAACAAGCCTACGAAATGGGGGATAAGAATTTATGTAATTGCGAATGCTAGCACCGAATATGTTTATTCAATTTTGTTGTACTACAGAAGTTTGACATCGGAAAATTTAGTGAAACCTGATTTACCTGCATGTACAAGGATAGTGATACATCTTTGTCAAAAATTATTAGACAATAACCCAGGATGTAAAGAATATCATTTTTACGCCGATAGATACTATACGAGCTTGCCACTTGCAGAAGAGTTGTTAAAACTAAATGTTCATTTGACAGGCACTATTCAAATCAACCGCAAATGTATACCTGATTCTATCAAAAAACCAACATTTGCCGAAGATAACACATTTGCATGCAGATCAGGTAATTTGATGTTATTGGCATGGAAAGATGAAAGAGTCGTCATCACACTTACTTCGTGGAATATTTCAGAAACACAGCCTATCAACAGAAGAGTACGTGGAGGCAACTTACAAGTTGTAAGTAAGCCAAATGTAGTGGTCAATTACAATAAATTTATGGGAGGTGTCGACCGCGCAGACTCTTATTCAGCGTCATATACTGTTTCCTAAGGAAGTCTTTGAAATGATGGCAAAAGTTATTTTTCTGGGGACTCGAAATGTCCAGTGTCAATGCATATTTATTATATAAAATTTCACAACGGGGCCAAAACAAAAAACCAATAACACATCTAAAGTTAGTTCGGGAATTGGTTGACGAGATGACAAAAAACTTTTGGCAGGGGCCCAAAACTTCAGGCAGACCATCATCTGTAGATACAGAAGAGCGGCTAAATGGTAAATTACATATTTTACGCCACAATGATGGGAAGAAAAAAAACTGTGCGGTATGTTCTAACCGTAAAGTACAAGGCGGCAGGCGGGAAACTAGGTTTATTTGTGACACTTGCACCCGTAAGCCTGGGCTACATATTGGTGACTGCTTCGAACGGTACCATACATTACAACATTATAAAACGTATTTTTTTATATTGTGTAGAAATTTATTTAATGATAATGGTAGTGATTATGATAATGTTAAGTTTTATTTGTGTTTCTCTATCCTCAAGATTTATTATTTTTGTAAGCCATTATTTTTTATTTAGTATTTTTCAAGTTTTTTTATTTAGTTATTTTTCATGTTATAATTGTAATAAATTATTGTGTTTAATTTGAATAAACATCTATGTAAAAAATATTTTTTAAAATACATCCTCATAGTTTTTAACATTAAGCGATTTTTTTTTAAATTTTCCCAAATTATTTTGTTTTTACACTAAGTGTATTTAATAAGCAATATTAGTGCAATTAAAAAATTCCATATAAAAAAATTCCGAGTAGACAGTTAAGTAGATAAAATAATAGTTCGAGTACAGTATACTCATAAAAGGACATATATACGAAGGCAAAGGGCTAATGTATTTTTAAAGTATATAGACCAGTGCAGATGACTTTGTTCTTGGACAAAAATAATATTAAAAAACGAATGATGAGGAAGGGAAGAAACTGCCGTCAGGAACTAAAAATCCAACCACGTAAAATGTAGGGAGGCGCGTTGACCTCCAATCAAAAAATGTTGTATGAAAATATTGTAGGTGTTAAAAATATATAAAACTTTTGTGTATATCATTTTTCACATAACCTCAAAGATTCTGAGAAAAATCGAAACAGCCGTGTTTTTGATTTTTAATTTTTTTCTCGCGCAAAAATTTTCCCAAATAAGCTGTAATTTTTTCGAAAAAAAAATTAATTTTTCAAGGTAATATTAACAAAAAACCGAAAAATTACCCATAACTTCAACTTAAAAAAGTAATGTAAACTAGAAGCGGTTTGTAGTCCCTACGGGACTACTTTGAGCGCCCTCACACACTGCGTCCTCACACTCTCTGCGTCCTCACACTCTCTGCGTCCTCACACTCTCTGCGTCCTCACACTCTCTGCGACCTCACACTTTCTGCGCCCTCACACTCCCTGCGCCCTTACACTCTCCGCGCCCTTACACTCTCTGCGCCCTGACACTCTCTGCGCCCTGACACTCTCTGCGCCCTTACTACTTTCTGCACCCTTACACTCACTGCGCCCTTACACTCTCTGCACCCTTACACTCTCTGCGCCCTTACACTCTGCGCCCTTACACTCTCTGCGCTCTTACACTCTCTGCGCCCTTACACTCTCTGCGCCCTTCTCTCTCAAGTTTAGAGCATATCTCGGCAATTAAGATTTAATGTTATTGACAATGGTTTTGAAAAGTCGTTAATAAAAACATTTAAATTTTGGTAACTTTGAGCCAGAATTTCGGTTTCACCAAGTTTCTATGTTTGTTGTGTTTATAGAAATTTTTCTCTATTGGAGAAGCGCAAATAGTATTCGAAAAAGCTTAGGAAATGGCCACAAAAGCTTAGGAAATGGCCACAAAAGCCTAGAAAATTGCCACAAAAGCTTAGAAAATCGCCACAAAAGCTTAGAAAATCGCCACAAAAACCTAGAAAATGGCCACAAAAGCCCAGAAAATTGCCACAAAAGCCCAGAAAATTGCCATAAAAGCCTAGAGAATTGCCACAAAAGCCTAGAAACTTGCCACAAAAGCCTGGCAAACTTTGTCAAAATAACTTCTGGGAGCCGATTGGACCAAGATCACTCCGTTTAAAATGGACTTTGTCGAAATAACTCCTAGGAGGCGATCGAATCAAGATCAAGATCAAGATCAAGATCACTTCGCCCGAGTAGACTTTGCCGAAATCACTTCGTAGTGTCGATCGGATCTAGACCATTTCGCCAAAGCAGACTGCCGGAACCACTTCGAAGTGTCGATCGGATCAAGACAACTTCGCCCAAGTAGACTTTGTCGAAATCACTTCGAAGTGCCTATCGGAGCAAGACCACTTCTCCAAAGTAGACGTTGCCGAAATCACTTCGAAGTGTCGATCGGATCAAGACCACTTAGCCCAAGTAGACGTTGCCGAAATCACTCCGAAGTGTCGATCGGATCAATACCACTTCGCCCAAGTAGGCTTTGTCAAAATCACTTCAAAGTGTCGATCGGATTAAAACCACTTCGCCCAAGTAGACTTTGTCAAAATCACTTCGGAGAATTGATTGGAAGCAAGACCACTTTGCTGTAGTAGACTTTGTCGAAATCACTTCGAAGAATCAATCGGATCAAGATCACTTCGACCAAGTAGACTTTTTTGAAATCATTTCGAAGTGTGGACCGGATCAAGACTACTTCGTCCAAGTAGATTTTTAAAAATCACTTGCGAGAATTGATCGGAGCAAGACCACTTCGCCCAAGTAGACTTTGTCAAAATCACTCCGGAGAATCAATCGGATGAAGACCATTTTGCTCAAGTAGGGTTTGTCCAAATTACTTTGGAGAATCGATCGTATTTAGAACGATTTACAACGATTTAGAACGATGTAGAACGATTAAGAACGACTGAGAAGGTTCTAGAACGATTAAGAGCAATTTAGAAGGTTGTAGAAGATTGTAGAAGATTGTAGTAGGTTTCAGAAGGCCGTAGAAGGTTGTGGAAGGTCGCAGAAGGTTTCAGAAGGTTGCAGAAGGTTGTAGAAGATTGTAGAAGGTTGTAGAAGGTTGCAGAAGGTTGTAGAAGGTTGTAGAAGGTTGTAGAAGGTTGTAGTAGGTTGTAGAAGGTTGCCAAAGGGTGCAGAAGGGTGAAAAGGTTGTAGAAGGTTTTAGAAGGTTGTAGAACGATTCAGAAGGTGCTGAAACAATTTCGAACGACTTAGAAGGTTTTAGAACGATGCAGTACGATGCAGAAGGAATCAGAACAAATGAGAATGTAGTAGAACAATTTTGAACGATACAGAACGATTCGGTACGATACGGAACGATTCGGAATGATACGGAACGGTATGAAAAGCTTTGGAACGTTTTGGAACGATATGGAACGATATGGAGCGATATGGAGCGATATGGAACGATATGGAACGATTTTGAACGTTCCGGAACGATGCGGAACGATTGGGTACGATGCGGAACGATGCATAACGACGTATGACGATGCATAACGTTGCATAACGATGCATGACGATGCATAACGATGCATAACGTTGCATAGCGATGCATAACGATGCATAGCGATGCATAACGATGCATAACGATGCATAGCGATGCATAACAATGCATAACGAAGCATAACCATGCATAACGATGCATAACAACGTAGAGCAATGCAGAAAGAACAGAACAAGTGAGAATGCAGTAGAACAAATGAGAATGCAGTAGAAGAAATGAGAATGTAGTAGAAGAAATGAGAATGTAGCAGAACAAATGAGAATGTAGCAGAACAAATGAGAATGCAGTAGAACAAATGAGAATGGAGTAGAACAATTTCGAAGGATTATTGAATTTCCACTAAATAACGCCGGTTGGTAGTTGTCGTTTCGTTTAAGAGTAGTTAATTTTGAAATAGGGCAATTGGAATAATTAGAACAACAATTTTATTTATCCAAAATTAATAAACAATACGTGAGGTTGTTTGCAGCAATAGTTCTAAAAAGCAGAAAGCAATATAGGCGCTTAAGTAGAAGTTGAAACGAAAACAATTCCCGGAATAGCATGTTAGAGTAAGTTTAAAATTCTTCTAAATCTTTTTGAGTTCGTACAGTAAAGAAGCAAATGTGTTAAGCTCTTCCATTCGTAGAAGTTTTGTTAGTGGATAATTAAAGAAGTATATGTATTTGTATTTGTGACTATAAATGTTGAAGTTGAATACGCATACGGATTCTTGTGAATTGGTTTTTATGTTTGTTTTTTGATGTATTACAAAGTGAAAGTTATAGAGGATATGTATCCTTTTAAAGGGGACATTTAAATAGAGATAATTTTATTCCAGCTTTCTAGATACAGCAAAAAGTGTATGTTAAATATTTGAATAGATGTGAATCTACTATTGGAATATGTTTTGTGTATGTAATATGTTCTGTGTATGTAATATGTTATGTGTAGGTAATATGTTCTGCGTATGTAATATGTATAAGTGATGAACTGCAATTTATGATGTTAAATTTGCTGTAGTATTACGATAAAACTCGGTTAAATAAATAACGATAAAGCGACGTTAACGTTATAGACTATGTAATTTTTCTTAAAGTGGGTATCATTTAATGAGATATTAAATTAATCCAGCTTTTTATATATAGTAAATGTTGTATGTTAAATAAGGAAAAAGATCGAAAACTACACATTGAATCTAGTATGTATGTGTGTGTTAGATGAATCTGTTGTTGCGTATCCCGAAACAATTGTACCAATCGTAATGAAAGTTTTATGAAAACAGCACAGTAGCAGCTTGCAAAGTGTTAAGAATTCAGGTTGTAGGATACGGTTAGTGTTTAATGATGTATATTAGAAATGTTTTAAAGGCGTAAGAGTAACTTAGAAAATTAATTGGTTCATACATATTTCTCGCACGAACGGTAACCGACATGTTGGTGCTGCTGTTGAACGCGCTTCGTGTTTTTTGTTTCAATTGTTCGTACGTTATGTAATGCATAAGCTATTATTTTTCCAATAACTTTGACAATTCCAGGAAAGTCAGATTTTTTTTTAAACAGTTTTAGAGTAAGTGTAAGTTAGATTTTATAAATTATAGACATTATAGACCGTTGCAAAGCGTATGAGAAATGATCTGATTCTTTTTATGCATACTAATAAATAAAATAAATGCAGATGGTTGTTTATAAAGTTGACGAAAAAATTAAAAAAAGTAAATGGAACTGAGATTTGAACCAATAAACTTACGCTTGGTAGCCAGATATCATAGCATCGCGCTATGGAGGTGTCAGTATTTGTAAATTGGTTAGTAGTATACTTTCAATTACTTTTAATTACCCTGAATTACTTTCAATTTAGCGGACCAAACACGAAATACACAGAATTCTGACCAAATCACGGTCTATTGAAAATGCTCGGCTATCATCGTGAAGAAACGCCAAAATGAAAAATTTATTATTTTTGAAATAAATAGCCAGCGTATGTGAAAAAGCGACGTTTTGCTATAATTTAAATCAAGTAACGGTACTTCTAAATCATATTGGTTGAATTGTAATGGAAAATTCCAGAAATTTGAAAGGAAGTATGTTACCATAGATTTTGAAGGTACACGCTCGTACTTTTCCGTTGGTGATCGTTACCTGATTTTGACGTTTGTCGAATAAATAATACAATTTTTAATAAGTGTTTTAAGAAAAAACTGCAGTGGTAGCCCGCAAATGGTGAATTATTCAGTTTTTAGAATACGTATAGCGTTGTTTGGCATATATTAGAAATTTTTTAACGCCCGAATACGAATTTTACAAACCAACTCGATCTTTCTTCTCTCTCGTACTAACGTCAACGGAACAGTTCCCGACCTCTTCGCACGACTGGTTCGGTTTTTAGATCGGTTTTTTTTGAGGGATCCAAGCTTTTTTAACACGTTAACGAATACGTCGCTTCAAATTAATCTTTTCCCGGAAAATCCTTATTTCTCCGCACGTTATCGGTTTTCCGCCATAAAAGCCGGCCTATCCTAAGCACGCAAAAATTCTCCACCTAACCACCACCCGCCCGCGCCCCCAACTCCGAAACCCTCGGACGCAAATCCCAATAAGCGATCGATTCGCGCCTCTCAACTTTAACACAAAGACGGGCATACAAAACTTACAGTTATTAGATTCCCGATATTCGAAATTTACAGTATAGTATTTTCTTCGTAGAAACGTCTACTTTCAGATGCTGTATGGATATATATATATATATATATATATATATATATATATATATATATATATATATATATACTTGAAATTGTGTTTCTTGGGAAAAAGGTCTAAATAAATAAAAAAAAAAATTTTTTCACATTATATGCGTGTTAAACAGATGTTTCGACGGTCGCAAGATGGTCTTTATCAATGATGTTTTTTTACCTATAATACGATACATGTACATACATTATCTCTTATAAATACCTAAAATATGCTTACCCATAAACGGAGGTTTATATATTATAACGTAGTATAAATTGAGTCATTCATTGAATGGTATGGTGCGGTTACTATACTTTAATTTATTTAATATACAATTGTACTAAACATTTACGTCACAAATTAAAATATTGTTGATATATATAAATTATGTACAACCTTGATGCGAGTTGTTAAACTCTTAGTCAAAATTTAAAATTCTAATTTCTTAGTAAACATGTATATTAAAATGTTTAGTACAGAGTTTGATTGGAGACTAATGCTTGATTTATTGGAGTTTCTATTTCTTGGCACTGGATAAAGACACGTTTTTACAACAGGTTAAAATAGTTGTTAGACGAATTTGCTTTTTCCATAAATCCGTTCCAACCCTCCGATTGTTTATTACAATATTTAGAATATGACCACATAAAATCCAATGAAGAAGCTTCATAGTCATCTGCACCATCAACAAAAATATTTTCGATCAAAACTGCTTTCAAACCCTCTGCATTTATTTTCTTCAATCGCTTCAGTTTAATGAATCCAGTTTGGCCGGTAACTTCACGCGATGGAATATTTTTCAGCCTAAAAATTCTTTTTTTGGTACTGACAGTAGACGATGGAGCGACAATCATTATTCCACCCATTGCATGAAAAGTAGAGGTATTATGATATGCGTTGTCGTATACAAATTGAATATACGAATCTTGTGCTAATGTATGATTTACAGCATCCTGAATGATTGATGCTTCGAAGCGCAGCTTCTTTGTATGAAGCACACAATCCTAAATTGGATAAAGAATCGATTAAACTTTTAGAGTCATATTTTTTGTGCATTATCGATGAAAAACCTAGTGAAATTGGAAATAATAAAAGAACCCGGCCTTGCAGATTTTATAATGCAATGGGATAAAGTTGCTACTTTTTTATTCATTGCATAGTCATTTTTTTTTTGTTTTTCTTTATACCTCGTGCATACAATTTCTACAAAACGTTTGAAATTGTACGGGACATCGTTGAAGAGGTTGTCTTCATTAAAATCCGGAAGTTTATAACTGCTGACGTCGTGTAATTGAGATCGTATATCTTATAAAATCATTTCAGCAGCCATTTTGACGATTCTTGTTCGCAGATTTTCTTCTTTTGCAAATCTATTTTCGTACCATTCTTTATATTTTTTTACTTCCAGGACCACGTTTGTGCAAAATGATCATGTCGTTTTTCATACAGTGACACTCAATGTTATTCATAAAATGCTTGGTATGATTTCTCTTAGTAGTTCTATAGTCTGCAAGATATCCACCACATTTTTCTCTTAATTCATTGACAGAAAATTGACATTCACTACGTTATTTTCGATGTAATTAATAATGTAATCAACGAAGTTCTTTGTATTTTCATGTTTAGGACGATCAACGTCTCCTAAGAATATTTTTCTGTAAACCGCTAACGTGCAAGCAGCATAATAATTCAGTTTTATTTGATTGGGCACATTTGTTAAACGAGCTAATAGTTTTTGCTGGTGTCATTTGTTCTCTTTCGCTCTTTAATGTATTGTATTATTTTCTGCATTGTGTTGTCAGTAGATGTAATACAGGTCTTCTGTGTCCTCTTTTCCCCCAGCATCCTCATTTCCTCACTCATTCTGGACCAAATAGCTTTCATCGACTAGCCATTTCATCTTTCGCGATGTACCTTGTTTGGTATCAATTAACATTAGATTTTTCTCAGCTACCTGAATTTCTAGGATTTTTTTAAATAGCATCGCACCCCAGGGAGCTACCCTCATGTTAAGATTTTTTACCGGTAACATTCTGAACCAAATAGTTTTCTTCGACTAACCATTTCATTTTTCGCGATAAATGTACCTTGTTTGGTATCAGTTAATATTAGATCTTTCTCAGCTATCCGAATTTCTATGAATTTTTCATAGTGTATCATCCCCCAGAAAGCTACCGTCATTTTAAGATTTTTTACCAGCAGCGATTTCTGACCGTCTTCATAAATTTTTTAACCATGCGACACATCAAATTAGTCTAAAATTTTACGCATAATCCAAATATGCAAGCAGATTTAAAATAGGGCCACCCCTTACAAAGTTACATTTTTTAAAGGCCCAGACCTCTAAATTTTTGCATTTATATCTAACCTAGATAAAAGTTTTCTTCGACTAGCCACGTTAATATATCTATAATATATATATATATATATATATATATATATATATATATATATATATATATATATATATATCTTATCTATAAGTTCCCGGGCAATCTAAAACCGTCGAAGTTGTTTAAATCCAACAGCTCTTTATAAAGTTATACCCCCTATTTTATGAAGTTGTCCAAACCGTCTTAAGGCATGACAGATAAGTTTGGTCTAGATTTTTCTAAGACACCCAAATCTGTAAATAGATTTTAAATAGGACCACCCTTTTAAGAATTGTACCCTTACATCTAACATCAAACTTATTAAAATTTGTATAAAAGTATTGCGCAGATCGGTATCATAGAAATAAACCCTTTATAACCCATAAGCGTTTGATATATAAAAATATTTTCAAGCAGCAATATTCTGTTTTTATAATAATGTAAAACGTTCCAATGTAGTGTGTTTTTAATATATAAATGGAAAGGTTGAGTTTAACGTCATCATCGCCCAAATTATATGTGAAAGCAGTGTATAATTTCTTTCCAATAAACTTTCTATTAATTATATCATTAACTGCGTGTTTTTGACGTATACAAGATATATGTTTCAATGCCGTACATTAGAAATCGACGCATAATTGCTTGGGGTTATTATTTACTCAAGGTGCTGGAAAGTACTGTACTTTGACTATTCATAATAGATATTAAGTAGATCAATTAACGGATAATTATGTCAAGTGTATATAACCCGGCGTAATTTTTAAATTGTAATTATATCGGGTATCCCGTGTGCTTTGTGAAAAATTACACTGAAATTTAAACAATAGTTTCGTGTTTGTGCAGTGATTTTCGTTAAAAATTTTTTTGAAAATTTAAGGTAAGTTTGCATTTTTTTAATAAAACAGAACTGAATTTATTTGCAAACACCAATTATCGTGTATTTTACTATTATTTCGGATTGTATTTTAAGAACATCTAAGATTTGTTTAGATTTTACATTGAGTAATTTATTAGTCGCTATTAATTTTTCAAAGTAATGCACTGTTTTACATATATGTTATAATAGGGTTTTTTTCAAATTTTAGATAGTCTTTTAGCTAAAATAATAAAAAACAATTTCCACAAATACTTTATTAAAAATTAAATACATTTAAACATCAACAAAAAGCCGCAACAGTAAAACATTCTACTTCGAACAACTTAAATTATTCAAACAGTGGTTTAAACAGTGGTTGCACCTATCGCCGAATCTTCTTAATTCTTTGAGTCTAGTGACTGAGAATACACCTTCCATGTTCAAAATGTTGTTTGATAAATATTTCGATAGTAGCTGCTTTTTTTTTCTCTTTTAATATAGACAGTGGCCCAAGGAGGTATGACTTCTTTCAGCAAATGACTCACATTTGTATAGCCACTCGTAGACTGCTCGTCCCAGCAGAGTCCATGGATTTTTTTCTTTAACCACTAAGCTTACTTTTTGAAATCATCACTTAGGGTGTTATGCTCAACCGTCATGTTCAGTATCTTATGCCATATTACATTATTTACTATATCCAAAATGGCGATCTCCTTGCAATAGAAGTCACTAGTTTTGTATTGATATACCTGTAAATCGATTATGAAACACGAGCCTCCTGCTTCAAATCATAAATGGAAATAGGCTTTAAAGCAAATCTCTTTTATCTATCCAGCTAAGGGTTTTTACTCCCACCCACCGGCTCCTATTATGATTTTTTTAACTAGGTAATTATTTGGAACTTTTGTCGGTTGATACTAAAGCAAGTCTGTTTTTTTAATCCAACTTTTACTATCCCCTAACCACGACAGTAATAGTTCACGTCCGTGCTTCCGTTTCCGTAAAACCTTTTTCCACTAGGTAGGTGTCGGGTGCTGCTGTGAGCTGAATCTCATCGCCGTAAAAAGCACCTAGGATTGGCTGACCTTCCAAATCTTGTAGCAGATAGGCTATCGGTCTCGTTTGTTGTACTTTAACAATTTTGAACAGTTCTGTACTCCAGTTTGGACGAAAACCTCGGTCGAATACTGCTTTATATTTTGATATACATACAATTTTTTCAACCCTATACAACTTCTTGTGACTTTTAGAAGCACTGTCAGCGGCGTAAAGTTTTATTCTTTCCGGGCATTCCTTCGCTTCCATAGGTGTCATGTTAATAGCCCGATGTGGTGTTTTATTGTATTCTTCCATAACCTTAGACAAAATATTCAACATCTATGACTACCTTGCAAGTAAAATCTTCTATACAACTTGTTTTTGATTATTCTGATCAACCGTTCAGTCATACTAGTTTTGATTGCGGTATACGTAGAATAATGGTTCACCATATATTATTGCATAAGATTTTTAAACCAGCGGTTTTAGTACTTTTTCCCAAAATTTGTTTGTGGATTGATTTTTGTGTTAATTTCTTCATGTAACATTTTGTTCAATATTTTTTTCATAGCATTTGTAACTTCTGATCCAGTTTTATTTTTTAAATGCTCTGCTAAAGCATATTTTGTGAAACAGTCCACCGCTATTAGAATATAACTGTACCCATTGTTCACACGAGTGTAAGGCTGCATTTCGCACAAGTCCGACTGGATAAGATCGCGTTTCACATGTTACAGATTTGTGCAACGACGCTGAAAATTTTTTATTGCAGGCTTAAATAATTCCTTAACGATGATTTCTTTACTCACTTTTGCATAACATAGAGCTATCATTATCTAGTTGCACCTTTGGCATAAACTGAAGCTTTGGTTTGTAGTATTTGTTTTTTATAGCTGCTGGTGCCGACTCGTAAATCGATGATATTGCGAGACCGAGCTCCTTTTCGTTTATGTTTGAAACCGTAGTCAAATTCATAAAAATCCGAACAAATGCTTTTACATCGGATACACTTTTATCACATTTTTCGTCTATATATTGTCTGGTTGCTGCATCTGATTTTTCAATCGAAGGACTAGACTGTATGATACGGTGGTTTCTTGCATTGTATACTACAGCTTTACGCTGAACATCCTCCATACTTTTTAGACAATCTGAAAAAGTTTGATTTACGAGATTAACAGCAAACTTTTTAGAAACACAATCACTATCGTCTTTAGGCTCCATTACATCAAATAGCTTTATTTTAGGAAAACTAATTGGTTCTTCTCCAGACTTGAATACTATAGTGCTTTTCTGATTAACTAGATCATAATCTTCTTTCGGGTCTGAAGAATTCACTAGTCTTCTTTGCTGCATATCGTATCCATCACCATCCGACGTTAGCAGAAATCTTCGTCCTGGAGGTCCACGTCGAATATCGGCATCTTTACGCTCTGAATGTCCAAAGCGGTCGACGGGTATTTTGAAACTGTGTAATTATTTACTGAGCTCGCTGTATTGTACCTCCTCCTCGCAACTCGTCTATTATGGACACCATCTCGTTAATATTTTCTTCGCTTGTATTTCCAGCTCGGTTGGATGCGTTCGACAATCTCAACCGATCCACAAGTTCATACACATTGTTCCAGTAGACATATTGCACAGGCTTCGAATTTAAACTTTTGTAAAACCTATTAGGAAAGCCTAAACCCGCTCCCTTAGTCTGTTTTCTTCTCTTTGGCTGTTTTCTTTCAGGATTCCTCCGAAATACGGTGAGATATTTTTGCACATATTTCACAAATTTTTTGTTGTTTGTTGGGAATCTGCTTGAATCGTGTACTGTAAATGGGTTAAACGTTCTTTTCAAAATCGATGCCAATTTGATCATTTCCAAGTAATTCGGGAAATCTTCATGCTAATTGAAATTGTCATATTCAGAGTTGATGTCTTTAAAGGTTAGCAGATTGTATAAACTTCTTGTACCCGGGTATATCACATTATTTAATGTTATATCACTGTTTTCCGTATTAATATCCAATACACTTTTCCACAAACTCCATGTATCGGTTTCGGCATTATACTTTACTCCATAAATTAATTTGTCAATATTTTCGGTCTTCGTCTCTAGCTAACATGTCCGCATAGTAAAGATGAAACAATTCTTCTGGAACAAGTTGCCTAATTTTCTTTATAGGCGCTTTTATGTCTTCAACTTTAACCTTTGTTGTAGGTATGGGGATTTTTTCGGTGATTGCTTGCAACTGGGAAGCGGTTACTTGCAAGGTATCGATCAATTGTTTGTGCATTTCTTTGAATTTTTGCTGAAATGTAGTGTCTCTTTTTTTGTATGCCACAAACTTTTTCGTACAGCATCCTGAATTAACTAAAGATTGCGTTTATTTGCGATAAAATTCTTAACGTCCGTCATCATCAGACTCTGGATGGTAACTGTAGTATATTCGGTAGACAAAAATTATGCCTTAATCCGTTACTGCATTAAACATTGTAAACAACCTTTAATTCGATATAAGACCGAGGACGACTCGAACAAGTTACACCTGGACAGGAGATGGAAATTGTTCGGTGCTCGTGTAATAGTGCGGTACGGTCTAATAAACTACTTTTATACAAATAAAATAATGAGATGTGATTGTGTTATAAACTACTACATACTACTTTAAATAATAATTAAGTAATAAATATAGTGTAAGCAAACTAAGTACAAACTAAAGTGACGTGTTAGTGTTTCCACGCAATGACGACAAACACCTGATTCGAATGCTATCCACAAAGGGACGCTCACCTGTTGGATTAAAGCTCAAGGTAACTACTTAGATTTATGTTATATTACAATACATAACAATGTGGCGACGAGGACTTCAAAATGATTAAAGTGACAACGAACTCTTAAAATGCCGGACGATATTAATGAAAATATAGTGCCTCAAAGATCAATCGAATTTGACCCGATTAAAATAGATTTTAACACGTTTCAAATAAAGTTTGATAATTTCTTATCATTAATAGTATTAATGAACCAAATTTAAAACGTGCTTTACTAGTTGACTCATTATCTCCAAAGGCATTATCAACATTAATTTCATTATGTAGACCAAAATGTCCAAAAGACTACACCTATGATGAATTAATTAAAAAACTAGAAACAAATTACAAAAAGATAACATTCAGAAGTACTGAAATGTACAAATTCTTCACATTTAAACAAAATCCAGGACAACCCTTACAAAATTTTGCTAATGGTTCAAGAGATTTAAGCGTAAATTGTAATTTTCCAGAAGATTTTTTGTATCAAGCATTTATCACAGCCTTTACAATGGGATTACAAGATAATAATATTCGTATCTCATTACTTCAAAAAAACCAAATTGAATTTGATAGAACGGTGGAATGTGCAAAAACATTAGTAGGACTATTTGCTACAAAACTACATTTTCTAGTGAAACACAAAATGTCCAGTTTAATACAAATAAAATATACAGACGCAAAAGTAATTCAATTTTGTCTAACAATTCAAATTCTGCTACACAGTAAAAATAAAACTGCTTGTCATAGTTGTGGTGGATATCATTTAAGAAAAACTGCCGATTTCGTGAAGTAAATTGCAAAGCATATACAAGAGGGAACATTACTTCCAGAGCGTCAAAGTGTCAGAGAGAGAGCCTCGCCACCATTCGTTAGGGCTTATATATTCTACGTTTGCCCCCCTAACGCTTGTTAACACCGTCAATAAAAACATTCAATTCCTGAAACTCTCAACGGTTCGATTTTTCCACAAATTCTAGCAATAACGAATTTTTAGCAATTTACCTAACACCACAAACTAAAGTATATTTTTCTGTGAATATCACTCCAAACCGACGGCGATCTGCTCCGAAAACTTAAGTTTCCACTCTCAACCACGCACGTACTATAAACATTTCTCCGAAAATTTTATTTCTATTTGTTATGTATTGTAATATAACATAAATCTAAGTAGTTACCTTGAGCTTTAATCCAACAGGTAAGCGTCCCTTTGTGGATAGCATTCGAATCAGGTGTTTGTCGTCATTGCGTGGAAACACTAACACGTCACTTTAGTTTGTACTTAATTTGCTTACACTATATTTATTACTTAATTATTATTTGAAGTGGTATGTAGTAGTTTATAACACAATCACATCTCATTATCTTATTTGTATAAAAGTAGTTTATTAAACCCTACCACACTATTACACGAGCACCGAACAATTTCCATCTCCTGTCCAGGTGTAACTTGTTCGAGTCGTCCTCGGTCGTATATCGAATTAAAGGTTGTTTACAACGTTTAATGCAGTAACGGATTAAGGCATAATTTGTATATACCGAATATACTACACTTGGCGATGGGAGTGGGATTCGAACCCGCGCGGGTAAACAACCTTTAATTCGTTGTATAATACTGGAAAGTCGCGGCTTTTCAACTGCTTAAATTGATACTCAAACAGCTCTCGCATATGGAATAGTTTACGGCACTCCAATTCGTTTATAACTATCGAGCTATTACTCATTATTATTTTTAACTTGAACGTTTAGTTCTCAGTTGATCCAGACCCTGGTGATAGAGTGATAGAAAACGAACCTCCTAGTTGTATGTGTAGATTTTCCATTTCTGCGCACCATTTAATCGACTGTTTAACACGTCACGAGAAAATACGTTAAACGAAATTCCATTTGAAAATTAGTAAAGTCCATCCAATTTTCGTATGTCAATTCCAGAACATGGTTGATACAATATTTCTTACTACACATTAATCGTAATGCAGGTTTTATTGTCTGATTTATAACAAACCCAATTTCCACATCATGAGGGTGTTCACCCAATTCATTTAAACTGTACGTAAACTTATTAATCAGATTTTTGGTATACGAAACTTCTGCATTATTAAAATCTACAGTTCTATTGCTTCACACTGCTTTCACCAAGATGACTGAAAAAGGATCCTATGCAGATCATTCTCTTAAATGTTTCAGGGTAGTTGTTGCGTATGCGTAAATTGTACAGGAGTGACTTAGAATGCGTAAGTCAAAAGTTAATTGGTTTTCACCGACGTGAATAGACTGGTTTGAAATGTAATTCAAGGCTAAAATAACGTTGGGTTTCTCCTAATTTGAAAGCGAACTACCTACTTATACCAATTGCGTATAAAAGCACCGTGCGATGCAATATAATCCAGTTTCTGTTTAGTCTTTGCTTATTTAAGAAGTTTTAATTTGTTTACAGAAAAAATGGTTTCCTTTACTGCAACGTCTGTGGGGTTGTCTTCGCGAGGAGTGATAATTTGGAGAGACACCATCTCCAGCAGCATGGACTGGTGTCGAAACCCTCAGGAGTTTTTGTCTGCGACATGTGTCAGACATCCTTCTCGCGAAAGGACAACCTTAAACGACATAAGAATGCCGAGCATGGTGTAGTGGTGCCAGTTGCCGGCCCATCCGGGGTCGAACGACAGGTTGCACCGGTGGTTGAGGGGTCTACACCCAAGAGACTGCGGAGATGCATGGAGTGCAATGTGGATCTTTCCAACTTAGCCGCCCACTAGCGCAGCAACCTACACAAGGCTAATGCTAGTCGCGTCCTGGATGGAGGTGTGGAAGTAGCAGCGACCGTATTCAAAACTCGAATGGCGACTTTCCGCATTAATAATGTCGGCTCTACAGGTATGTATTTTATAAGTATTTTGTGTTTGCTTAGTTTGTATTTTTTAGATCTGTGGATTTTCTCCACGATCAGAAGAAGCGGTTTGTAAGTCTAGTCGGGGAGCAGCTGCAGATTTACACATCCCTTAAGGTTAACTTGGAGGTGTTTGGCTGTTACACCAAAATGGATGTGACAGAGGATGTTAAATCCTTCAACACTCAAAACATGGTTATCGCCTCCTCCAGTAACCTAGGGGAGGTCTACAACACCTTTATGGAGGCGATGTCCGCAAAGTCTGATGAGTTCCAAGAACGTAATTCTTGTTAGTTTTGGAAAATTATTAACTAGTTTTTAACTCTTAAATTTTAGATTAAACGCTGAAGAAAGTGTTGTACCTAGAAGTGAATGTAAACAAGTACAACCCTTTACGTGGATCCTCATACTTGGAACTACCAAAATGGATTCGAAATAATGCTGCTGTTATTAATATACAAAATCATGACAGCGCATGCTTTGCGTGGTGTGTTGTGGCAGCTCTTCATCCCACGGCAAACAGAAACCCCCTACGACCTTCATCATACCCGCACTACAATATCATCCTCAATTTAACAGGATTTACTTTTCCTATGAGTATGCAGGACATCACAAAATTCGAGGAGCAAAACGATATAAGCGTCAACGTGTTTGGTGTAGAAGGGAAATCGATTGTGGGGCCTTTGCATTTCACGCAAAGAAAGAGACCACGGCATGTAAATCTGTTATATATCCAGGAAGGTGAAATGGAGCATTTTTATTTAATTAAGAATTTAAACGGATTGGTTAGAACCCAACTATACAAAGAAAAAACATGCGAATGGTTGTGTGATGGATGCCTGATATATTTCCGTTCAGAGCGGGAGTTACGCAAAACATACAGAACACGAGTGTAACCATGTAGTGACTACAAAGCCGACTACAGCCAAAAGTGTATTAGAATTTATAAACATCTACAAGCAGATGATTGTGCTTTTTGTCATATATGCCGATTTTGAGAGCGTCTTAAAACTAATTAGTACTGCAAATCCGAGCACGTTAACTTCATTCACCAATAGTATCCAGGAGCACGAGCCATACAGTTTTGCATATTACATAAAATGTAGCTATGATGAAACATTAAACAAGTTTGAGCTGTACAGAGGACCCAAAGCTGCAAAGGTTCTAATGCAGAAGTTAGAAAAAGTCGTTTGCATCAAAACTTACGATCTTGACCCATCTCAATATCTAACTGCTCCCAGCTTAAGTTTTGATTCTATGTTGAAATACACCGGTGTAAAATTAGATTTGCTCACAGATATCAGCATGCATCATTTTGTAAAGAAAAGGATTAGCGGTGGTCTCACACAGTGCAGCCAACGATACGCTAGAGCAAATAACAAGTACATGGAGGATTATAACCCGACTGAGGCTTCAAAATACTTAACGTATCTGGATGCTAATAATCTTTATGAGTGGGCAATGAGATAGCACCTACTTATTGGCGAGCAGCAGTCTCCATGGTTGAAGGTGTATATTGACCTTAACCCTGGGTTGAGAACGTCAGGGAAAAGGGCGTTTGAAAAAGACTTCTATAAATTGATGAATAACGCGAGTTAAGGTTCGGGCCTTTGGAGCGGTGTTTTTAAAAACAATTCCAAACCCTTAACACATATATTGGTTCTTAAACAGAAATTACAATGGAATTTAGAAAAACTGTCAAAAAATAATAACTTTAATCAAAAGTAATATTAATTGTACTAAGGCGAGTAGTCTAGGTAAACAACAATGCAAAAGCTGTAATACTCAGACTGACTGCCGGGGCTTG
Source organism: Platerodrilus igneus (assembly GCA_036346225.1). Taxonomy (NCBI): domain Eukaryota; kingdom Metazoa; phylum Arthropoda; class Insecta; order Coleoptera; family Lycidae; genus Platerodrilus; species Platerodrilus igneus. The sequence goes on along the minus strand of JARFIW010001372.1, from coordinate 261,898 downwards.
AGCTCCCGGGCTCTTTATAATAACCTGCCCCTCACACGGCTGTGGAAACTTGCAGATCTCATGTCTGCTTTTCTCTTAATTGTACACTTTATTACATTGTAACAATCTTATTTCTAAGTAATTGCGGTATGTTAACAGCCTGTGATCTGCCACCTGCAGTATCACTGCCCTCTCGGATGCAAAGTTGCATATCCGTTCTCATGAACTGCTAATAACCTCTCTGTATTAGCCTTGTATTACATTGTTGCATTGAACTTATACTTTATTTAACAATTTCTAATAATTCCTATTAGATTCAATGTATTCAATATATATATAGATAATTGGGGGATACATAACTCGCGGTGTTCGGGAAGACCATGGAGAATGTGGAAAAACACGTTCATGTGAAAATCGTGACCCGGTGGGATGTTTCTGGTAAACGGTTGTGCGCGAGGGGAGGATTTGGTTATTGCGCAAATGAGTCAAGTCAAAGTTACTTACGACAAGCCAATTTATGTAGGTTTCTCGGTTCTAGACTTGTCTAAACCCATAATGTATGAGTTCCACTACGGCACGATGAGGTCTTTGTATGGTAACCAAATCCGCCTCCTTTATACAGATACCGATTCACTAGTGTACAGTGTGGAGGCAGAAGACTTAAATAGTGACATTAGCACAAACATTGAACATTTCGATACTAGTGACTATCCGGCTAACAACAAGTACAATATATCGCTTGTAAACAAAAAAATTGTAGGAAAATTTAAAAATGAATTCAACGGTGACTTGGTGTTAGAATTTGTAGGAGTAGGGCTAAATCGTACTGTATTGTAGGAAAAAAGAGTATTGTTACGAAAATTAAGGGTGTTAGTCGTAATGTGGTGGCGGGGATTAGTGTAGATAGTTTTAAGAACGTAGTTATTATTAATGGTGATGCCCTCATGAATACGATGGTATCAATCAGGAGTAAGAAACACGATTTTGTACACGCAGCTTATTAATAAGATTAGTTTATCGGGTGAAGATGACAAGCGTTGCGTCATCCCCGGAAGTATATCAACCTACGCATGGTGGCATAAAGATATAAGATAGTTGCTATATTTGTATATATTTTATTGTGTATATAGTAGTATATAAGTTAGTTATGACATACCTACTATCCCCATCCTTAATAATTCCTTCGCTCCCGGCGACATGTGTTTACCTCCACGCGGTCTCGTTGGACAGTAAAACATATTGTTAGATTAACAACAATATGTCTTATCGGTCGAAAACACGTTTCCTCTCTTTTTAAACAACACATTAATCTCATTTTCGTTACAGGTCTTTTTAAACACAACATTAATCTTTTTTTTCTTGTTACAGGTTACTTTCAGCTGCTTGGATTCGGCTACACCAAGAAAATAAAATAATGTTATACTCTGCAATGCAAAATTGTGTTCTGTTAGTTTATTAAACTGTCAATCGGATAAATGTTTTATTAAACTTTTGTATGCTTAATTTTTTTGTGTTAATACCTATAAGTGTTTGGTTAAAGGACTCTAGATGTTAAAAAGGAGGGGTGATCAGAAATCACTGCTGGTAAAAAAATCTTAAAATGAAGGGATGATACAATCTGAAAAATTCCTAGAAATTCGGATAGCTGAGGAAAATCTAATATTAACTGATACCAAACAAGGTACATTTATCGCGAAAGATGAAATGGTTAGTCGAAGAAAACTATTTGGTTCTTAAAATTGGGGTACCGTTTTAGGTAGTGATGCTATCTGAAAAATTCCTAGAAATTCAGGTAACTGAGAAAAATTTAATATTAATTGATACCAAACAAGGTACATTTATCGCGAAAGATGAAATGACTAGTTGAAGAAAACTATTTGGTCCAGAATGAGTGAGGAAATGAGGATGCTGGAGGAAAAAAGGTCACAGAAGACCTGTATTACATCTACTGTCGTCACTTTAAACTGATCGTATTTGTTCTTTTGTAGAATTATTAAATGGTCAATCGCGAAAAACAATTACTTTAAAAATCAAATTTACGGGTCTCTTTTTTAATCTGCCTTACAGCGCCAGATTTTTCACCTTTTGTTTACACGTATACATTTATGCTATGTTCTTTGTTATACATAGTTTGGCAGGAATTGTAAATAAAAGCCGATGACATGTTCTCGAAAGTCTTGTGTTTCTTATCAACTCTCCTCTTGCTGGATTCCACCATACGATTTACAGCTTTTTTCTTAATATTAATCATGCCGTTTTGAGTTGTTTCATTGCATAGTATACAATCAGCTTCCTCCATATTGACAGTCTGAAAATTAATTAAAGCATGAAATTAATAATCTTTGCAAAAGTTCTTATTTAGCAGTATACATTTTTTTATCAGTTAAATGTTTGTTTTTTTTCAAGTTTATTAACATGAAATTATTGTATAACGTAAATGAAACTTGAAATCTTTTTATTATTGCATGAAGTTTATTGTATTTTATATACGTATAGTAAGTGTCTTTATATAATTAAATGTTAACGTGTAATTTTTTCAATTGAACATGTACAAAAAAACGGACGTTTATTTTAATTTCTAAAACACAAAATAATTTTTTTTCATATACACTTCATTATACATTTCTACATAATTAAATTTTTACAAACAATTTTCTTCAATACAAACATTAAATACATTTTTGTATTTTATACACAATATTAATAATAATACAATTATTCGTAATTCTAATAATAATCCATTACCTTCTTTTCACGTGTGAAAAGTAATTTCGTGGTGGAAGACGTTGCTACCCTGAACTGTTTTGAATTTTTTTGCCTGCCCTGTAATATTCGACAATACCGTACAACAAGCACGTTACATACTTTTGAGGTTATTACGTTCGTCAAATTATTCGTACGAAAATAGCAATATATTTCTCAAATGATAAATAGTACATTCTCGTACGTACCATCTTGCGAATCTTGTCAATTTCACTAAAAAATCTCTCGAGAAAACTTCCGAACGAGGCTGTTTCTTACTCTGCCTCTTGTATACTAACGATGCCCGCGGCTGTTAGTCAACGTTGCCACATTTTATCGCACAATGTGGCAAATTCGCTAGACCGCCGGACCACTATTTACTTACATATAATATACGATACGAACCTTTTTCTAATACTCTCACTAAATATGAGTCAGGACCGTGTTACAGAAGTGAAAGTTATCTCAATTGAACAGAGTTAATTAGTTTTTGAGACAGAGTTTGTAAAAAAAAAAGATTTTATTATAATTTTCTTATTACATTTGTTAATGTCACATTACATTTCTCTTTTATAGATGATTTCAACTGTACATTTCCCATAAAATTGCCTATATTCAACAATTGCCGAAAACACAAATTTCGAAAATGGAGTTTTTTAAGTTTTTTGCGTTTTTTGGCACTTTTTTGCAAAGCAATGTATATATATATATATATATATATATATATATATATATATATATATATATCCATACAGCATCTGAAAGTAGACGTTTCAACGAAGAAAACACTATACTGTAAATTTCGAATGTCGGGAATTTTTACATTACTTTTTTAAGTTGAAGTTATGAGTAATTTTTCGGTTTTTGGTTAATATTACCTTGGAAAATTAATTTTTTTTGTTCGAAAAAATTACAGCTTATTTGGGAAAATTTTTGCGCGAGAAAAAAATTAAAAACCAAAGACACGGCTCCTTCAATTTTTCTCATAATCTTTGAGGTTATGTGAAAAATGATATAGACAAAAGTTTTATATCTTTTTAATACCTATAATATTGCTATACAACATTTTTCGATTGGAGGTCAACTTTCGCCGGAAATGACAAAAAATCACGTTTGACCCCTAAAACGCGCCCCTCTGCAGCCCCATACATTTTACGTGGTTGGATTTTTGGTTTCTGTATTCCTGACGGCAGTTTCTTCTCTTCCTCATCATTTGTTTTATGTTATTAATGTTGTTCCTTTTTTATTTCATTTTGGGCTCTCTGAACTGGTCTAATAAGGATAATACCAAAAATAATATCTTAAATGAAGAATATCTATCATAATATACCTTTTAGTTTTTATTTTTTAATATTCTACAGATGTCAGGCGGTTGAAAACGTTTATCTGACTCTAGCACTAAAAAATCAGATAGATGAGAACAGAAGTTGTTAAAGAATTAACTACAAATTTACAGGGTTCTTTCCAAAAGCAGCACCAAGAAAGGGCATTTTCAACATCCAAAGGTATATAACTTTTTCCAGTTGAATGTAGTGCTTTTCATCCTTTTGAAACATCCGAAGCCATAGTTCCAACAAATCACCTTAAAAATTTCCGTCAAATCGTCAAAAAGATGAAGATACTTTAAAAACTTCAACTTCTGAGCTGCTTTCAAAAGTTGAGCTAAGTTGCACTGTTTCGTATGATTCCGGATCACAGCCTGATGTTACCGATGAAAAAACAGAACTGATTCTGGTGATAATGACTTAAAGCAAATAGCTAATTTTAATTATCTTAAGGATGCTCATAATAGAAACTTTTCAAAAAATTATTGAAAAAATATTTACCTAATGGAGAAGTTGTAAACCGTAATTGGTATTCAGCTACCAACAATGCAGTGTTTTGCTTTTGCTGCAAAATTTTTAGAAACCAGTCTACTACGAAAATAGTTTTAATAACTGGCAACATTTGATCAGGCATGGAACAAGTAAAATTTGTTGTAAGTGTTATAATGATTTGGCGTAGTTGTACAATGCCATCAAAAATAAATCTTTTGGAAATCATTTTAACGAAAGTCTTATTGCTCAAGAAAAAAACTTTGGTTAATGGTTCTAGAAAGAATTATACTAAAAGTGCAATATCTAGCCCGACAAAATTAAGCTTTTCGGTAATATTTTAAAAGTGATCGAAACCATTTCAAAAGTTGATCCAGTTATGGCTGATCAAATTTAACGTATTCAAATAGATGGTATCCGCTTGCCCATTATTTTGGACATAAAATACAAAATGAAATATTATCAATTAAAGGAGGATGCATAAAGAAGATTATTAAAACTGTGTTGTATAGGGTCAGTTATATTAAACTGGACCCTGACATCAGTCGTCAGAAACAAATTACTATCTTAATAAGATTTGTATTTTTAGATAATTTGAGCAAAAAGTGTTGAAGTCATGAAACTCCTTTTGGGGTTTTACAGATCAAATTGTCTAACGATGCAATAAATGAAAGCGATATAGATGCATTTCTTTGGCTCATAAGCTTGTAATAATCAGACCATGTGCTTACGAGAAAGGCAACCTTTGGAAATTTTAGAATACGTAGTTAAAAATTATTTAATTCAGATATTTCAAAAATTAATGATAGCTTTGAGAATAATGTTAACTTTACCAGTAATTATTGCTGAAGGTGACCGGCCGGTTTTTTTAAATTAAATTTAAAAAAAAATATTTAAGGTCAACAATGACTGTAGAAAGATTGAACAATTTAGTGTTAATTTCAATAAAGGAAGATGTGCGAGTTTGTTCGCTACATATACAGTTTAATAAAAGATTTTGCTGAAAATAAAGCGACAGCATCTTCTTGTAGAAAATTTTTATAGGTGTTGTATTATTTTCTTTAGTTTGTTCATTTTAAATATTGTTTTTTTTTATTTTTTCATTGTAAAGTATTTTGGTCTATATTTTTGTTATTCTTTTTGTAATATAGAGTTTCTAGTAAAAAATATATCTTTACAAACATGCGTTATTTCACTATTAAAATATGAATTCTCTTTAGTGTACAACAAAATTTTTACTGCTTTCTGGCGCTAAACTGTGTAGCGTTTTAAAGTTTAAAAGGTAGAGTGGTTGCACTATGATATTGACCCTGGCTAGCAACAACCACTCCTATTTTTGTGGATTCTAGTAGTTTCGATTGTTACTACCTGTAAGAAGGAATGAACAACTCGCAGTTCGTTTTATTGCAACACATTTAATGCAAACTTAATAAATAAATCAACAGCTCCAGTTAATATACAATATTCGGCGTTGTACAGTTAATATACTCGCAATGTCGAAGTTAAACAACACAAAGGAATAAACAATTCTTATAACAACGAACTTATGTGTTACAGGTTATCTGGTTATCCAATTAGATATTAATCACTACTACACTGTTGCCAATCGAAATCGCACTTCTCACCAAGTTTACAAACACATTTACATTCGGTACAGACATAAAAGCCACGAACCTTGATAACAAGACCGCTCCGCCTCGCACCTGAAACCCGACTGACTTATACCTAGAAATACAATCACTAATGAATATCTAATACAGGGGCGGTTCAGTACATTACACCCCTATAAGTAGGACTTACTTGCTAAGTCTGTTTTGTAATTAATTTGAACTTATACTAGCAAGTTGAGAGCGCAGACTTAAGTCTGGCCCAATATAAGATTTTAAATTAAGTACATTTTGGATACCCAACGAGATACCCCGAGCGTCATCATGAACCTCATAGAAATTTGGCCCTCGTTTGGCCACAACCGTGTCAGGTCCCGAATAAAGCAAAAATAATTTTTTAATCTCTCTGTCCTCAGCGGAAGACTGGGAATGAGTGCAAATCAATACTTTATTGCCTACTTTGAATTCAATACATTTTTTATTAACCTTCTAATACCGCAATTTCCGTTTCTCGGCTTTAGATTTTTATTTATTATAGGCCAAAGTTATAATGTTACACCTATTATCACCCGGTACATTGCTAGTAGGAAAAGCAATACTCTTAACTATAGGGTTATCAATAGATGCCCCCAAAATGTAATTTAACAGGACTAAATCCTGTAGAATCGTGGACGGCCCTGTTTATCCATTTCTTCGCTCTGTCTAATACCAAAGCCCCCCCATGAGCTAAATAACATAATGACCTCAATATTCGCACAATTTCTCTATTAACCCACTCTGTCATGTTTCCTTGAGGAAAATACACTGACGTGTGAGACACCTTCACACCTAATGACTCTAACGACCCTTTCCAATTTTTACTGGTGAACTGACTGCCATTATCTGAGAGAATAACCTATGGTTTACCAACCTCAACCAAATATTTATTAATTTGACTGCGAAGAATAGCGGCGGTATTAACGCGTTTAAGGAAATACAAAGTAACTAACTTACTGAATGCGTCTACCATATCCAATAGTTGAGTCGCTCCTGCCCTAGATACTGAATTGGATCCATCAGATCTACACATGTTATTCTATTAGGCGCTTCGGCAAACACACTATGATATTCGCCATAACTCTTAACTGAACTATTTGCCTTCTGGCACAACTCGCAACTTGAAATGATTTTTCGGATGGAATGTTTCATCTTCGCAAAATAATAATCCCGGCGTAGCATTTGGAAACACTTTTCCGCTCCAAAATGTCCGTTCTCGACATGCTCTTGCCAAATTAATCTCCCTATCTGAGAAGCAAGCAAACAAACTTTAAACCCAGGCTATTCTTCACGACCTTTGCCTAAACAAAATATTTTTATGTGCAATATACCAGTCAGCGTACCTTTTTATAACTTTGACCTTTGATAACTCTGACCTTACTTTACTACAAAATTCATCATTTCTTTGTTCTTCAACAACATTTTTTATACCAAACATAATCTCTTTACATAATTCGGAATTTTTCAATGCTCAAATTTTAGTCGACACTCTGTACACAGATTCTGGTTTGCCTTCACCCTTGACTGGATAACGGGACAGACTGTCAGCGAAGACTTTCTCCCTTCCAGCACAATGTTCAATATTGAACTCATATTCCTGAAAATACAACACCCACTTCGTCAGACGCGAATTTAGTGGTCTGCAGGACATTAAAAGAATAACGATTTATGATCCGTAAACACGGTTAATTCGCGGCCTAGCACAAACACTCGCCACTGCTGCAAACAATGTAATACGGCCACGTCTCTTTCTCAGTAACACAGTAACTTCTTTCAGAGACACGCAAGATCCGGCTAGTAACTGCAACAATCTCCCTTTCTAACGTCTGTTGATTAATTTGATATAAACAATCCCCCAGACCTATATCTGACTCATCAGTTTGAATAAAAAACGCGCGATCAAAACACGGATGCTTCAACATGGCAATCGATAGAAATGCAGTCTTATTTTTTTCAAAAGCTTCTTGCTGTTTTAACCCCCAACGCCACTAAACACTCTTTTTCAACAACAGTAATAAAGTTGTGGTTTGTTTTGCATTTTTCTTAATCTTTCTTAGAAATTAAACCACTCAGAGATTTTAAAATCGTCTTTATTTACGTTTCGATCCATGGCTTAGGATCGTTGTCAAAATAATAAAAAAAATTTAAGTTTGACAATTATGACACAAATTGAAGGTGACCTTGATTTATTAATCTTTGATTTAAATACATTAAGTTAAAATTTTAAAGTTTAGAAGAATTAGGGCCGTCAATTTGTGTTGCGCCCTGGGAGTGACTTTTAAGGTAGCCAATACCCTTAACGTGAAATCAGCTGATTAATATTTATATAGTAAAATTTCATATAAATTTATTAACTTGAGGATTGGAAAATATTGTTTAACATGTTTCTATTTATACAATTAAGGGGATGGTTATTAAAGAAGTGCGTGATTATGTTACTGTAAGGCTTAAGCAGCCGGGGGCTGCTAATATGCCTATTGTTATGTAATTAGTTGTTGTATGTATAAATAGAAATCATGTATGTAAGCTGTATTTTGTGTTAATATCGCAAGAAAAACCCGAGAAAAACTTGCAATGCTACCTCGGTATTGGGGGCATTTGATTTTCATTTGTAGTTTCTTTTGTTATTTTTTTTAGTAATGGAATCCATTGTTTACGGAAAGTCACAGATTCGTTTGCTACTCGGTTATTTTTATGTAGGGTTATATAAACAGCTTTTTGATTTTTCGTTTTCGGTGGTTTTCTTCTTTGTCAATAATTTTTGCGTCCTCCCATTTTATTTTATGACTGAAATCCCACGCAAGTTGGCAAATCATGGATTTTTTAAATTTTCTATTTTTTATAAATGATGTATGCTTTTTTAATCTAACTTCAAATGGTCTCGAACTTTCCCCTATGTAAAACTTGTTACATTCGCACGGTATTTTGTAGATGCCGTTTTTTGAACTTTGTATTGCGTTTTTGGGTTTTGTTTTTGTTAGTTGTGCTCTTAGTGTATTGTTGGTTCTAAATATTGTTTTCTTTTTGAATTTGTTTTATATGCTTTGGATTTTTTAGGAGGATCCTTTTATGTATGGTATTGAAATTTATTTATATTTAAATTTAATTATATTTAAATATATAAAATTTAATCAGCTGATTTCATTTTAAGCGTATTGACTACCTTAAAAGCCGCTTCCAGGGCGCAACAAAAATTAAAGGCACTCATTCTTCTAAACTTTAAAATGTTCACCTAATGTATTAAAATCAAAGATTAATAAATCAAAGTCACCTTCAATTCCTGTCATAAATGTCAAACTTAAAATTTTTATTATTTTGACAACGATCCTAGGTCATGGATCGAAATGTAAATAAAGACGATTTTAAAAACTCTGAGTGGTATAATTCCCAAGAAAGGTTAAGAAATAAAAACAGTAATAAAAGCCCCGTCAATTCAGAAAGTTTTTTGCAAAACCTTCGCTCATAATTGACAACCCCTAAATCCTTATTTGTTTAATATTACGCGGCACTGGAAACGAATTGATTGCTTTTACCCGCGACGGATCAACTGACACTCCTTCAGCAGATATAATATGTCCTTGGAAGACAATTGTATTGCTGGCAAAAAGTGATTCTTTTAATTTAATTGTAATACTCACAGCATTAATCTTTTGGAATAAGTTTTTTAGATGAACTAAGTGTGCCTCGGGAACCCCTTGAATAAATGAGCAGCCCATCAACATATGCAATAACATATAATTCCAACTCTGGACCTAGATGCCCAAAGTCCGTATAAAAGGCCCTACAGAAGCGCTTAACTCGAAGGGTGATACTTTGAAAACATACGTTTTGCCTTCATATAAAACCCAGTAAATTTTTGATGCTCTGGCTTAATTCCAATTTGCTAGTAGCCCACAGTTAAATTCAGCGTTCTCACACGTTACCCACTAGAAAAATTGTACCACAACTCTACGGGATTTGGAGGCATAACTCTGTTCTTAACCATCCACTTGTATAAAAAACGAGCGTCCAAACAAACCCTAATCGTCCCATCTCGTTTCCTAACTACCACTAGTGGACTAAAATATTCAGTTTGTTTTTACTCAGTGACTTCCCATGCTAACATTTCTTCTATCTGCCGTTTTACGTCGTCCTTATAAGCATATGGAATTGGGTATAACCTCACAAAAATGGAGTATTGTCCAACAATTCAATTACATGATAATACGCATCTGTACGGCCTGGTTGATCTGAAAATATTTATAAATTTGACAACAATAGCTCATGCAATTTATTTTTCTTTTCGGGAGAGAAGTTCTTCGCGCGATCCACCACGTCTTCAATTTTATACACATTATACGGCACTATCGTTCTTTTAATTTTTGCCTCATTACATTGTTATAAAATTTTTACTTTTTGGTTAATATAATGCAGAGGGTGGCTTCAATTAAATGATATAAAGCCAAGCAGTGTTTCCAAAAAGAAATATATAAGCTCGCGGACTAGTCTCGGGGTCTATCCCTGCGGAGGCATGAGATGGGGGGGGGTCTTTTCCATTAATTAACCTGTCTTTGTACAATTTTAGGGCGCCACTACGTCAAACACATAAACAAAAAAAATAATCTTCTTAAGGAAAGACGTAGATAAACCTTAAGGGAATTAACTTATGCCTGAAGATAGATACTCAACAACATAACAGCGTTTCTTTTACGCTTATACCTTTTAGCTAGAATTTCCAGATATAAAACTATTACCTTAGTTTGCAGACATGTAGTAAAGTTATTTGAAGTTCTTGTATATACAAAAAAAAATTAATAAAATAAATTAAAGGCAATCAAAATTATAAGAACATGAAGTGAAAGGTCTATTCGATGTTGAATTGACAAATTAGCAGTTGCTAGTGGGTGAAGCCCATCATAAAAATAATATCTCGTTACATTAAGCAAACGCTTCAAACCTAGCGATTGTTAATGGGTGAAGCCCATCAAAGAAAATTATTTCATTACATTAAACAAATGCTTTAAGCAAAGATCTTTGTTCTCGGCTCACAAGGATAAGTCAAAGATTAGCTTATCATACAATTCATTTGTACAACATACATTTAACTTGTTTGAGTAAACATGCAACTCCAGATGTTTATCTGGCAGATGTTAAACCTAGATGTGCCCTAATCGACTATTTAAATTTCACAATTAATACAAAAAAATTAGCCAAATTATCTAACATATTCTAAATAAAGTGATTTTATTTTTACCGGAAAACTTTCTAATTCTGTGTTCAAAACACTAAACTTATTTTAAATCCTTAAGCAAATTATTTTATATGTATTCAGTGACACATAATTTATTTTAATAAGAAAGCTTTTATACCTTAGTATATGAAAATATGCTACAATTTTAAAATCGTTTAACAGAAAACTTTATTATATTTAATTATCAGAAATTTATTGAATTTTTTTAAAAAAAAATTTTTAGAAAATTATTTATCCTCTAAGTCGACATGTTGCACAATAAGCTTAATTCTTGTTTGGGTCGGTGTTTGATACAATAAATAATAGCGTACTCACCGAACTGAAATGTTCACACACTTACAACACCTGCAGATTGCAACCACGTGCCAACTTAGCTACATTTCGAACGAATGGATCAACATCTCCAAAGCTTATCGACTTCCATACGGCCCAAAATTATGCTAATTAATTTAGAAATCTATTATATATTTATTATTAAAGGTGAAACTTATAGATGAAACTGCTTGCTAAAAATTTAAATGAATTATTCTCTATAAAGACGCCATATTGTCATGCTTAGGAACCGTTTTATAGACTTTGTTTATCTTGCTGATTGTCTTTAATAAAAATCTATGCCCTTTTCATACACCAAGCGACGTGTCTCTCCCACAAATCTAATTTTATTTGACCCATCTTGGTTGGGAACCTTCCTACCACGTTTCTTTTAATATTCGTCTTTAGGTGACTACATCTGATACAAGAATGGATCAAGTACATCGGGCAGACGCCTTGAACCCCACGCGCATGACGGCGCGGATCGATAAACAAGTCGACTACATATTTACGCCTGAATCGCGGCAATGCATCGAACATATAGCAGTTTGGTAGTTGCCTATATGCGAAATGTTACAACATCTCTTTTCCAAAATTTGATAAATAGTTAAGCGGACCTCCAGCTTCGGCTCGATGCTAAACTCTTTCCTCAAAAACACCAGATACACAAATCGTTAAAAAGTCCATCCTAATCTGATACTCATCAAAAAATCACATCCAAAGATAACATCTCAAATCAAATTTGGAACTGCCATACACGGATAAGTTACTTCACACTTTTTAAATTTAAAATTCAAATAAAATTTATGTTTAGCAACGCAGTTCCTGCCGGTGGCGCTTACCAAAATAGTTGATCTAAATGATAACCTTACATGTGATTTTCCAATGCTCCACCCGAAGGTACTACATTGGCCAGAAAGCGAGTTTTTTTTTACCTGGAAAATTTAGAACTTTGCCGAACCCTTGCCATTCCAAGCAAGGTAGGGATCTTTAACGCGCGTGACAACACTCACACACGGAACCTCCATTTTACCTCTCATCCGAACGAGGGTGTATTTTTTGTGAAAAAATGCTCGCCTAACATTTTTCAAGCGGACCGTGTCAGGATTTGAACCAGGGACCTTGGGCGTAGTGATCTAAATGATAACCGTAAAATATCACTATTAATTTGCGGTATTTTCTATAAAAAATCTTTTGAGATGCAAGTAACTTGACTATCCGAATCCACTAATGGTTTCACCAAAATTGTCTCCACGGTAACCTCACTGGTCGGTGCCAACGTTATTGATTTTTGGGGTTTCCCGTAGAAGGTCATCTCCGTTGCTATTGAACAACACGGTCACACCGAAACTGATAGTAGTTTGCGGTTCCCGACGTACTTCTTTCCTATTGCCATTACTATAATTACTTGTGTTATTTGATCTAATTTTGAAGAATGCATGATTACCGCTGTCAAAAGGTGACGTAGTCGACCTAGTACTTTAACGAGCACCCCCGTCCTGTTCATTATTTGTTACTATTTTCGTAGAAATTTTGAAAAGTTTTATCTGTCTCTCTTAAATACAATTCTATTCCATCTAATGTCCTCGGCATACAATTTACAATACCTCGTTGAATCTAGCTTGGAAAGTGATTTTTTTATAATGTAATAAGTTGCTTTTCCTCAAGGGGGCCGTCAAGAAATTTGCTCCCCTTACTAGCTTTAAAAAATAATCAGCTCTTGACACTCTTTGATAACACCCAAATTTGATTTTTTAAAAAGTTTCCTCTCCTCCTCAACACCCCAGCAACGGTTTAAGAATAATTCTTCAAATTCTTTAAAATCTTTTACCCGCTCCTCTTTTATTACACCCTGATCTTGAGCAGAACTACACAAATTACCGACGGTCAGAGGGACCTTTCTACTCTCAGGGATTACAGCATCTAACATTATTGTCTCTTGTTTTTTAATGAACGGTACCTGATTACAGATCCGTCTTGCAAAAAGAATAAGCTTGTACTCCCCATATCTTTATATAAATTCTGTTACGTGCCGAAATCGGCCGTAAACATTCTCAATTAAGTTTTATTATGTAAGAATTTCGCGCCATAAATTTAAAAAGACTTGTGCGCGTATTTCCGTCACTTCAGATAGCGTGTTGCGGGAGATTTGCGCCGACGCTGTGGTCCAAGAAGGAAGTGGTGGATTTCCGATATATGGTTAGGACTAGCCTCCGAGATGTGAACAGGTGTGGCTTTCTTGTATCTTATCGTGCCTTTTTTGTGTTATGTAGATCCCTTTTGCTCTTATCTTTTATTATCGTTTCTTATAAACCCGTTCCTGTCGTTCCCTACCTATAGGAAAAAGAAATCGAATTTGGATTCAACCGACTCAAGAACTCCCACGCCCGAGAAAGAGCAGCCGCCGCCGACATCATGGAATGATTCTGAAGGAAGCCCTACATGTTCACGTGAGTACCCCGTGGGGGTTTTCTTTAAAATTTGTGTAATTGGTGAATTGTGTCGCCCTAATTTGCATATTGTGTGACGTCATCTATAATTTACGCGTCAATTTTACATTATCTAATATTGTTACCAACTGACGTAGTACCTCGCGTACCTCGACGACGGGGCTGTAATAACTCATATAATTTTGGTACCCTGAAAACACGGACGTGACGCCGCTGGTTTCTCGTTGTTTCACAACACCTTCTTCCTTACAATTTTCACCACCATTAGCACGTACCTCTTTCACATACTTAGAAATGCGATTTACATCATTACTCAATTTGTTCATATTTGCGGAAATATTCAAACTCATCTGTTCAACTGACTCCTTAAAAACTGCATTGTTGCAATTCATATTATTAACAGCTGCAACTAGTTGCTTCAAAGCGATATCACCCTCTGTCAATTTATTCGGTGTTTGTAAGTTCATTTGCTGTTTACTTCGCGTATTATACGTATGTGACATTAAATTTCAATACATGCAGAAATCACATTTCACCATAACGTGCGCCCCTAACATTTAATCTTACACCGACCTGTCTATTATCTATAATTAGTATAAAAGTATGGAAAGAATTTAAATTTTCTTAGTTTAGTAATACAAATTTCACAAACGATTAGATAACGATTATTGTCTGTGATGAACCGCCAATGTACACTCCTTAAATTCCAGGTAATGTTTCTATGGTGATTTTCACGTTAACCTTCGGTAAACAAACCCTTTTAAAATCGTACATCGACAAAGTGATTCATTTTCTGCTACGCAGGTAACAGCTGTAAAAACAAAACTTGGTTTCTCTTTGCATCAAACTCTCCCGTTTTTAAAGAACATTCAACCCATATAACAAAATAATTAGTGCGTTTGTTAAAAGTGCGTAAAGTTAGCGGAATAATGTAGGCAGGAATAATTTTAATTGGTGTAAATGTTAGTGCGACGTTTTAGTGCTTTTTAGTGCCCAAATATGAAAGTCAGTGGACTATTCAAACAATAGTTATAAGCAGCTAAAGTTATTCCGCCAACTTCACGCCTGGCGGAAAAATATCGGCAGGATTAATTGAAGCCGGGGTAATAGTTAGTGCTTCGTTAGTGCTTTTTAGTGCCCAAATATGAATGCTAGCGAACTGCTCAAACAATAGTTATATGCAGTTAAAGTGATTCCGCCAACTTCACGCTTAGCGGAAAAATATCGGCAGGAATAATTGTAGCAGGTGTAGTGGTTAGTGCTTCGTTAGTGCTTTTTAGTGTCCAAATATAAATGCCAGCGAACTACACAAAACACAGTTATATGCAGTTAAAGTTATTCCACCAACTTCACGCCTGGCGGAAAAGTGTCGGCAGAAATAATTGTAGTAAATGTAATGCTGAGTGCTTTGTTAGTGCTTTTTAGTACCCAAATATGAATTCTGGGGACTACTCAAAAATTAGTTATATGCAGTTAAAGTTATTCCGCCATCTTCACGCCTGGCGGAAAAGTGTCGGTGGGAATAATTGTAGCCGGCGTAACGGTTAGTGCTTTGTTAGTGCTTTTTAGTGCCCAAATAAGAATGTCATTGGACTACTTGAAAAAACTTAGATGCAGTTAAATTATCTCGCCAAAACCACGCCCAGCGAAAAAGTGTCGACAGAATAATTTTAGCCGACGTAATAGTTAGTGTTTGATTAGTGCATTTTAATGCCTAAATATGAATGACAGCGGACTATTCAAACAATAGTTATAAGCAGCTAAAGTTATTCCGCCAACGTCAGGCATGGCGGAATAGTGTCGGCAGGAATAATTGTAGCAGGCGTATTAGCTAGTGCTTTGTTAAAGCTTTATAGTGTCGAAATATTAATGTCAGCGGACAACTCAAAAAATAGTTATATGCAGTTAAAGTACTTACAATGCTGAAAAAATTAAATATCAGTTAGTTTTGAATAAAACTGTTTTGATGAATAGGATCTGATACAGACTATTAAAATAAGAAATTCGAAACTGAATAAGACGTCGACGAAATCGACTATGACAATGACATTTAAACACAATATTGCAATCAGCTGAGTATGTATACTGTTGCCAGACCAAATTTTTACCGAACAAAAGGCTGTGAACCTATAATTATTTATCAATAAAAGCAAGTAGAAGCTCTGATGTTATATGGCGTTTTGGGTTTATTTTGTGATATAATGCATTTCTACATATTGTCAGCGTAAACGGAAACCTCCTAAACAATATTTTATTTTTCGCAATAAATGTGGTGTTTGTGGCGATCTATTAAAGCTATAATGTTAGCATGATGTTTGTAGGTCGTATTATAACATGAAAAATCTTGTCCTTCAAAGCTAATTTGAACCTTTTGCGCCAACCAGTAATAATTCTGCTCTATGATACGTAGTGTTCCAATTGATCTGCAATATGTAGATATCTTTTAAATTATCTGCACCGTTACTACATAGTTGTCCTTAATGGCCTCACTATAAGTCAATTTTCTTAATTTATAACCTTGCACAAGAAGTACAATATATGCTTATATCAAAACAAGCAAATATAAATTTAGGTATGATATGATGTCCATTTATCCATTGCTTCAGTTTTATTTGGTAAGAAAAATAAATTACGTCTTGTTATAGTTTTTAAAACGAAGTGGTGAGTTTTTAATAACCACACAACTTACTGCATATTTTGAGTTTAATCGTTTTCATCACGTTGGTATCGAAACTGATTGCGCATTTTTTTTGGATGAAATTTTATGTATAAAACGGACTTTATGCTTTTTAATGTTTTTTACATCAATACATATATATATATATATATATATATATATATATATATATAATATTCCAGCTGTGTTATCGGACGTTATATATATAAATAATATAAATTCTTTAGTTGTTGATTTTCTTCTTTGGGAATATGTTCGTCCACTAATTAATAAGAAAAACGCTCATTTATAAATTTGCCGACGTTTCGGGTAATTTATTCCTTAATCATGACCTATGAACATTCGTTATAATACAAATTTATATAACTGGTGTTACTTACAATCTATGCGAGCTTTATTTGTTAAAAGCAGTAATTCAGAAAACCATAATAAATTAATGACACTAACATTTAAAAAACAATTTATAAGATAAAACTCTAGTCATATAAATAAAATTATCTTTAAACTTACACTGTACTACACTGTTTACAAATGGTTTAAATTCACATAAGTTACAAGAATTTATAGTAAGAATGATGTTTAACAAGTTAACAACATGCCATAACTGATAAGTATAAACAATTATATGGCTGATGATTTTGTATATTTATTAAATTTTTACATTATACCTGGTGAGAGAACTTGAAAATTTAGTTTAACTTTATTTATTATTATTGCGCCTACTTAATTTGTATAGTAGTGAATACACTGTGTTTAAATTGTCTATATCTGTTTTAAAATTTATTGTATTATTGTTGTTTTGGATATGAAAGGATTCTAAAAATAAACGTTTTTTATAATTATTTTCTACTTCTAAAATTTGTATATCATCAAAATCAGCATTATGTGTTTTATTGTTCAAGTGAATTGCAAGAGCACACGATTTTTTATTAATTTTTGCGTCACTTTTGTGCTGGGTGACACGATTGCGTAACCATTGCTTGGTCTCTCCAACGTAGCATTGTTTGCACTCACAGTTGATTTTATAGACTATATTACTTAGTATTTTTTATTGGTAGGATCTTTAAGAGGTGTAAAGAGGTTTTTTAAGGTTCTATTGTAATTCACAGCAATGTGCATATCTGGAGTGCTTAATGTCTTTATCAGAGTTGAAGTTAAGTTTCGGATATATGGAAAACTTTTGTGCACGATTTTGGTAGATTGTTTATCGATTTTACTTTCAGTAGTGGTGTTGAACAATATTTTATGCAGTAGGATTTTTGGATAACCGTTATTTATTAAAGTATTTCTTAAATTAATCAAATTTTGTTTTCGAAACTGTGGATGACAGATTTTTATAATTCTATTTTTTAGCGTTAAAACAGTATTTAATTTATGTTTGAATGTATGATCTGAATTAAAGTTGACATACCTACCAGAATCTGTGGGTTTTTTATAAATGTCTAGAATTAATTTGTTATTATTGTCTTTTATAATTTTTATATCCAGAAAGGGGATGCTATTATCGTGTTCAATTTCAATTGTGAATTAATATAAAAGTTTTGAATAAAAAACAGGTAATATCCGAAAGTCTCAAAAAACAACTAACTAGAAATAATTCAACTCCGGGTAAATTTTATGGATTACCAAAAATCCATAAACAGATCGTCACATTAAGACCGATCATATCATCTGTTAATACCCCCACTTATAATATAGCAAAATACATGACCGAAATATTAACAAAAGCATTTCCGTTGAGTGAGAGTTATAGTATAAAAGACACGTTTAGCGCTGTAGAAAAGCTGAAAGATTTTCAATTACCGAAAGACTTTATCTTGGTATCTCTTGACGTTGAATCTTTATTCACCAATATACCTTTACCATTAGTTATTGAATTGTTGGAAGAAAAATGGGAAGAAAAAATAAAACCTCACTGCAACTTTTCACGTTTACTATTCATTACGACCATTAACTTAATTTTTAACAATACCTATTTTTCATTCGATAATCAATTTTATTTACAAATCTCCGGTACTCCAATGGGCTCACCCTTATCACCGATTATTGCTCAAATTATACTGGATCACTTAATAAAAACCACTCTACCGGTACTCTCATTTCAAATGCCTTTGATAATTAAATTTGTAGACGATATTCTATGTGCAATACCAAATACCTCTATAACGGAAACCTTAAATACTTTTAATAACTTTAACCCCAATTTAAAATTCACAATTGAAATTGAACACGATAATAGCATCCCTTTCTGGATATAAAAATTAAAAAGACAATAATAACAAATTAATTCTAGACATTTATAAAAACCCACAGATTCTGGTAGGTATGTCAACTTTAATTCAGATCATACATTCAAACATAAATTAAATACTGTTTTAACGCTAAAAATAGAATTATAAAATCTGTCATCCACAGTTTCGAAAACAAAATTTGATTAATTTAAGAAATACTTTAATAAATAACGGTTATCCAAAATCCTACTGCATAAAATATTGTTCAACACCACTACTGAAAGTAAAATCGATAAACAATCTACCAAAATCGTGCACAAAAGTTTTCCATATATCCGAAACTTAACTTCAACTCTGATAAAGACATTAAGCACTCCAGATATGCACATTGCTGTGAATTACAATAGAACCTTAAAAACCTCTTTACACCTCTTAAAGATCCTACCAATAAGAAAATACTAAGTAATATAGTCTATAAAATCAACTGTGAGTGCAAACAATGCTACGTTGGAGAGACCAAGCAATGGTTACGCAATCGTGTCACCCAGCACAAAAGTGACGCAAAATTAATAAAAATCGTGTGCTCTTGCAATTCACTTGAACAATAAAACACATAATGCTGATTTTGATGATATACAAATTTTAGAAGTAGAAAATAATTATAAAAACGTTTATTTTAGAATCCTTTCATATCCAAAACAACAATAATACAATAAATTTTAAAACAGATATAGACAATTTAAACACAGTGTATTCACTACTATACAAATTAAGTAGGCGCAATAATAATAAATAAAGTTAAACTAAATTTTCAAGTTCTCTCACCAGGTATAATGTAAAATTTAATAAATATACAAAATCATCAGCCATATAATTGTTTATACTTATCAGTTATGGCATGTTGTTAACTTGTTAAACATCATTCTTACTATAAATTCTTGTAACTTATGTGAATTTAAACCATTTGTAAACAGTGTAGTACAGTGTAAGTTTAAAGATAATTTTATTTATATGACTAGAGTTTTATCTTATAAATTGTTTTTTAAATGTTAGTGTCATTAATTTATTATGGTTTTCTGAATTACTGCTTTTTAACAAATAAAGCTCGCATAGATTGTAAGTAACACCAGTTATATAAATTTGTATTATAACGAATGTTCATAGGTCATGATTAAGGGAATAAATTACCCGAAACGTCGGCAAATTTATAAATGAGCGTTTTTCTTATTAATTAGTGGACGAACATATTCCCAAAGAAGAAAATCAACAACTAAAGAATTTATATTATTTATATATATATATATATATATATATATATATATATATATATTGCCATGAATCTCTGGTAAAAGCCTCACCAACAAAATTATATTCGAAAATTTTAAATTTTTAGAACTCGAAAATTGCACATAATAGAAATTAAATACTAAAAAAAAAATTATAATTTCTTACCCGTTCCTTCTTTTCTTCCTAGGTTGAAATGCCTTCTTCAACTGCTTCCGGCTAGCTCAGTTGGACTTCCTCTTGGATATCTAGATTCAGTCTCATATTCTATCGTTCACGCACACTCCCAAAAAAAACAACACAAAATACAACAAACATACAATCTTTTATTTTTCACTATTTACACACAAAATTCAGTATTATACACATTTCAGTGATCAAGTTACACCTCAATAAATTCTATTTTGTAATGTTCTGCATTTTAATTTAAACTATCAAACACATAGAATGTACCCGGAGTAAATGGGCCCTGAAAAATACCTTATTTCTCATTCCTTCTTTATACCTTTTTTTTAATCTATCTAAACTCTGGAGTATGGTGAGCTCATGATAACCCAGTTAATTCTGAATAATGTATGCCCTTATACTTTGCATACTCTTACAACAAACTAAAAAAACAACCCATGTACTCTTTACAAATTTAACTTCCTGATGGAACGTTAATAAGCTTTATATACAGCTTCAAATTTCTATTTAAATACCATAATAAAGTTAGTTACATGTATTATGTTCACTACGCCAAATAATGCATAATACCTTCAAAATCACTCACCCAATATTCATAGTTTATAACAACACAATTTCAAAGCGTTACCTGAAATTTCTAGAAGATCTCTGCCTTGTTGACGATGCCATGTATTTGCTTCTTTCGAGTCTGCAGGCCGCTTCTAGCTATTAATAGAAGAAACCCATGTAAGTTGAGCTGCTAGCGCTGCCTCCACTGTGTATCCAATTTCCAAATCCAAATTAATTATGTCTTTCATGATTATTTAATTTAATCCGCTTTACATAACTTTACTACACAAGTTTGTTAAAAAAAATATAGGTAATAGCTCAATAACTTCTAAACTCGGCACAAGTCGCGTACAAATTATGAGCCTAACACCGTGCAATATAATTTAAAATAATTTTATTATACTTACAAACTCGTGATAACTTTCATACGTCGTCTGAAGCGGTCGAAACATTAAGGGCTTTCGTTATGTTTTCGAAAAGTGTTTATACAATTTCGGCTGCCACCTCCTGGCCGCATTTCATCCGAAATCCTTCATCTACAACAACACGTTCTTAAAATTTTGCTCAACCGATTTCTAAGTCCGCCAATTTCAGTGCACCGTTCCGATCTTTTCTGAAAATTAATATACACTATGCTCGTATCTGTCTCATGTCCAACTAACAATATCGACCAATCGTCTATCCACTGACGTTTCACAAATCCCGCCTATACTAACGTTGTCCCTTGCTTATGCATATTTAACGTCTCTTTCTCACCTTGCTTGAGTGGTAGAAATCGATATTCCAGACCATCTGCTATCTAACCCACGTGGACCCCAAACTTACGTGCTTTAAATAACCGCTCATTAGCGTTTTATGCAAAAACATCCAACCGTTTGTATAATCCTTAGCATCCTTGTTTGTTATCTACAAAATAAATGGAACTTGACATTTAAAATTCTGCAGGTGTTTAATCTTAACGAGCGTTTTAAATAACACTTCTACGAGTTAGATTTTCCACGTATTTCAACCCCACCGATATATTTGTTCGTTAGCAACGCGTTTCACCTTGGTATTATTGAATTTTTACACGCTTTTATGCATATTATTCGTAAATAACCGTTTAATTAAACTCAATTAAATTAATTAATTAATTGCATTGGCTTTTACCATCTATTTTCTTTGCAAACCTCACTAAATTTTATTCATTATTTGTAAAATTTTGTTAATACCTGATACTTAAAAATGAACTAACTGGAATAAATTTCGCACGTAATCCTGGTTGTTTCCTTGATACAGGGTGTTTTGAAATTGCTTCGTTTATATTTACTTTTAACCCTTTAAAACCACTATAATATATATATATATATATATATGTGTGTGTGTGTGTGTGTGTGTGTGTGGTTTGCCTGGTTATGATTATTCCCACGCTTGTAAGATTTGTTTTGGCCAAAAAAATCTTTGACAGATAAAAAGATCAGAGTAATTTGAATTCTAAACTCAAACTTTCCTGGCAAAAATCCTTTACAAAGAAAAATTATATGATTATTAAACTAAACACAAATACTCCAATATCGGTTAAAAATAAATTCAAAGGTAATACTTGCGGAATCCACAAAAACGCTTCTCGTAATTAAATATCTTCTTATTTTAAATTCATGTCTAAACCAGCTTACAAGATTTTCTATATTTAAAATCCTCGTTTCAAGTAGCAGTTACCAAAGTACATTATGCTCAATTCTTCCTTACAGTTATTTAATAGAAATTTTAAAATAGCGTTATGTTGAAGAATTTTCCCTCTTTATTGCAACTTGTAAAAGATCACTTCTATATTCATTGTTCCATCGTAATTATTAAATTACACTATGCTCACTGCATGCTTCAAATATTATCTTCGCAAAGCAACACCTCTCGCTTTAAATCAAAATAACATTTTGTAATCGAAGCAAGGAATTTAATCAATTCCTTAATTAATAAACGCTTTCTTATATATACGAATTATCCATTTTCTAGAACCTACTAGAATGTGTATGGAACATTATGATGCAAGGTTGCGCAGAAAACTTATCAGCATCTAAAATCGCTGCGTAATTACCTTGTAATCTTGTTGCAGTCATTAGTGACGCGTGCTGTTTATCTTTGTTTAACACACATACGATTCTTATGGCGTCGCATACTAATGCGAAAGACAATCAATTTTATCCGATACTTCTTGATTTTGTTGACTTTTTGTGTTCCGACCGCTTCTCGGAATAAATGTTTTATTTAAATTTAAATTTTTCTAAATACTGATGACTCATCTCTTTATATTTCTAATATTCTAGAAAATTATTTACTTAAAATAAATTTCTGTTACCCACAAGGTAATTAATTAAAAATGTAATTGCTTTTTAATGCAAAAGGAGTTGCATTTTATAGAAAATATTTGCTTTCGTGTTTCAGTACACAAAGTTAAGACGAATTGGTTTTTCTAAATGCACAAAAATATTTATTTTTATGCTAAATGCGTATAGCTAGTACTATTCTGTGCGATTTACAACAAATCAAAAGCATTTTTATCAAAATGTATTGATAATTAACAAGTGAAAATAAATGGCTTTGTATTTATCCTAAAATGATCAATTTGCTTTCGCACCAATAAATAAAAGTACGTTCGTATTATGCAGGTCGTAACCAGGAATTTACAGAAATTTCGGTTTTTTTAGGATTCTTTTATACTTTGGTGGGATTTATTAGTAGAATTTGGGTTGCAATGACCTCTCGTGATCCCTTATCACGTCAGTATATATATATATATATATATATATATATATATATATATATATATATAGGGTAAAATAAAAGAGAAAATAGACAGAAATAGAAAGTGAAGAGTTAGTAATAGATAGAAATAGTACGGTAGACGGTAGTGATAGGTGTGAATAGTTAGTTATAAATAAAGATAGGTGTAGATAGATAGAAATAATAGAGATAGATAGAAATAGGTAAAAATAGGTAGATAAGTAAGAATAGGTTGGATAGATAGGCATAGATAGTGTTAGGTGAGTAGATAGGTGTATATAAACAGCATGTAAAATTAGGTGGTAGGAAGGAATATATTTAAATTCAATAAAACATACGTAAGTTTTTTTAGAATTGAAATAGGAGGGTTATGTTATAAATTCAAAAGGTTAAATCAGTAGTAAACAATAATTGCAACCACCCTGTATAGAGAAATGAACAAATTATTTACGCGCAAAATTTATTTAATTCATTTAGGGAGAACAGACAAGTATTGACGTATTTTTATAATTGATAATTGAAAGGTTAAAAGTACATAAAGAAAACCAGTTTTAAAGCAAATAGAATACGCATAATTAATTTTAATTTATTTTAATTCAACACGTAAAAGCATAAGAAAACCCACTAAGGTAAGAAAATCAATAATTCTAAGACAAAAGTTTTCGCTGTAACAAGAAAACGTCAGTTTTATACAAATACGACGAAATATAAACTCTAAGAATTGTTGTGCTAAACGGTCAATAATTAACAAACACCTGCGTTTTTAAAAAGGTTACATTCGTTGAAATTATGAGCATATTAAGACAGCACCTCATAGAAAATATTTTCAACCGTCAGTTTTGTTTAAGAACAAGCTAACAAAGTTCTTAAAGAGCAAGGAAGATGCACGGTCGGTTGTATACTACAGATAGAGACAGAGATAAATGCGTTGATATTGAAAATGCACGTACCATATCCACGTGGAGTAAAGATAAGCTGTCAGCAATATGGATTTTCTATAACGCAAGTGGGGTTTTGAACGCGACAGCAGACATACATTAAACAGAGATAAAGATAGTACAGGCGAGGTTTTATGACGACAGAGAATATTATCATTGGTTAAGAACAGACAGTTTTCCAAACGTAGACAAACGCGACAGGTGGGAGCGCTTTCGAATACATACGGCACGCAGACGGAGTAAATTTCAGGAATTTTCAAAACGGTTGTATCAAAATTGGTAGAATTTAAATTTTGAAAATATGCTTTTCACGTGAAGTGTGTCCGGGTGTAGGATTTTAAACCAATATAAATACGGAATGGAAATTAGGATAGTTCTCTTGTCTTGTCTTCGCTTCTATACTACTTTACTACGATAAATGCTGACCAACATTATAGTAGAGTTTTTTTTGTGAGTATTAAATGTCTTAATAATACAATAAATATAGTGCTAGCACGTGTAACATATTAGTAGCGGCCTTCTATTTATTAACGCGAAATACGTGTAGTGTATATTAAATTAATAGAGGTCTGGCTACTACTATACTAAGCTAGAAAATCAATAAATGGAAGCATAATATATGTGGGGTAAGCATCAGAAACAACCAGGATTGTATGTTGATATGGAATGGTACTATGAAACAAGGCGCTTGGCTCGCAATTGGGGTTATCGTCTGTGAATCCGTTGAGTATCACAGCGCATGGTCACGATGCCGAAGTGTTCTGGTGATCGTCGTCGAAGGAACGGAAGCCTGAAGCATTCTCCAGGTAATTTATTTAAAATTTCTGTTGTCTGATAAACTTTTGTGAAATTTTGGTGCTGTGTGAGTAAATTTTGGGGTTTATTTATGGTTATATAAACTTATTGGAAAAGATACATGCACTGGACAATTTATTGGAGTTAAATATTGAAAAGGGTGTAACGAAAATATATTCTATAGCACCATGTTTGTAAGAATCGCTTCAGCATAAATTTATTCTGTGGTATTTAATCCTTGTATTTGATGTTATAATATCTAAAAGAAACAATTCTATATGAAAACAGGAAGTCATGTTCACTTAAGGAACTTAAATGCTTTGTACGGAGATATTTGGTAGTTTTATAATTTTCAGGGAACGTATTTATATGGGGTCTAGAAGTTTGTGTTGTCTACCTTACAGGCGAATATTTCCTCTACATTCGTTATAATCAGGATAGCGCATGTGCGTACTGGCCACGGGATACGACACGCTAATAAGGTGTCGCAGGAACGAGGTCAGCCATTGTTCTTATAGATGTAGTCGTGTTGGCATTCTTTTCTTAAAAAAGAGCATGAATCTCTAGGCCTGGCAGAAGTGGGGCCTTCGGATCGACTTGTGATGGTTATAGTAAGGGGGGCGAGTTGCTTTGGGACGCGGTACGAAGCGCCAGGCTCCTGCGACACCGGCAAAGCATTGAAACGCGCCGTCCCTTGATATGTCGTGTTGAGATTTGTTACGGTAAGCTCGCTTTAACTAAATAACTTATAAAATATTTCTATCCCTTTAGCGTATGACAGAGTAGAATGGAGAATTAGAACGACGAATTAAGATGTTGGAAAAGTGTATTTAAATGCTGCAATAATATAAAGATATGGTCGAACGTTGATATATCTGAATAAAGTATTGGAAAGCTGTTCGTTTATCAGGGCAACCGCAGCTGTTGTTTGGTGTTTCGTTGCGATAGCTTGAGGAGCAGATTTTAGAGCATGTGCGTCGACGTTTAATAATTAGATATGAAGACGTCAGCACCTACAGGTATCAAACCTTCTTTTTTGTTTTGTTTGTGAGGATTCGTGAATGCTTACATAAATAATATTCGAAGATCTTTTGGTCAAGTTAAATTTTGTATGTATAGAACAGCGTGAGAGAAAATAGTTAAGAATTGCTACAGTAATAATGTTGTAAAATTTGCATAAATTTACTTGTTAACAATATGATACTTCAAAGTCCATTTCTTACTTCTAAAATATTTATTTACTCATATTAATATTTTAATAAGCCTCTAATACCAGATTTAAATGAAAAGTTGTTTGTCTAAGTTAACTACATGTAATTCGATTTTTTTTTTGAAATAATGTTTGAGACACATATGTGAACCAAAACTCAGATCTGAACGCTTGGTGCTAAAACTTGTTTTGATATATTATTATTAACTTAAGGATCTGTTATGTCAAAAACAGATGTATTGAAACTTAATTTTATTTGTACATTTTATAAACACATTTAAAGAAAAATTCAAGAAAGAGAAACTATATTAAATTTCATTTTTAGACTCAAGTTTTTTATTCCATGCATAATTAAATTTACTAAATTTTTAAAGTAAATAAGTTTGTTGATCTATGAAATTATACGAGGCTGAAGTAATTTAAAAAGCCCAGATATGCTACAACTGGTTTGTTCTAGGTATTTATTCCTGATTTAAATAGCTTTGGTGTGGTAATCTCAATATTATCCACCTATAATTATTGGCAGGTATTTTTATTGGGAAGCACAAACTGTGTCTTTCTAATAGAGAATTTGTTGTGTATTTTGTTCCAGGTTCATCGAGATCGGAGAGGTCGTAAGTATGTTCCAGAGGTTTCCAGATACATCAGTTCAGTAAGTTGTAAGTTTTTTTATTGCATTTATATCCCGTGAGTTTCTGTATCTTCTCATAGGAGTATTGAATTTTTGGTGTAACCGTTCATACAGATACAGTGGCGCTCAACCCATTTTCCATTTGTTAGTTTATCGTAGAGTTTAGACCATCACCACACCCTTTTCTCATTGCTCACCCTTGGGGTAATTCCCAGACTTAGCCGCGAATAGTTAAGGCTTCACCTTATCCATCAACAAGGAAGCTCAAAAAAAAAATATTGCTTTAAGGGGTATATTTAAAACTTATAAAAACTTTATTCTGAATATAAATTAGATTGTAAAAGGTAAACGGGTCTATCAATTTTGTATTAATTTATGCAATGTAAAATGCATATACTAAATAAACTGGGTTATTATGAGCTCACCATACTCCAGTGTACAGTCAATTTAGGGTAATATGTGGGGCCTATCTACTCATATTTTATTAAATTTGTTTGCAAATAACTAAAAAATTCAAGGACTTTAAAACATATCACATTTTGAGTTTGTAATTGTTGTACCAAACTGTTTGTTTATACATGTGAATAATTTGTCTGTAAATAGCGGTAAATAAAAGATTGTATGATTGTTGTATTATTTGGTGATTTTATTGAATTGTGTGCGAGTGCGAAGGAAGAATGGTTGTATATTTAGGTATCCGAGAAGAGGCACAGCTGAGCTAGCCAGGGAAGCTGTTGAAGATTTTTGAAGCAGAAATCTAGGGGTAAGAATTTTTTCTTGGAAAGTTGTGTATTTTGAAAATTATTTATGGATTCTGGTAAAGGGCTTATGTTAAAACTCTGTCCCAGCTTCGTCCAATAATTTTTCTAAGGTTCCACAGCAATCTTATGACGTCCCAACGCTGGGGCTCGATGTTAAAAGTTTAATCTTCGATACGACGGCAATCTTATGGCGAACCGAACGTGAGGCTTGAGCTACAAATAAAAATTAAACATTTTATTCTAGAAATTGCGTACCACATGATAGTATTTCTGTATGGCATAATTAAATGTAAAGATAAAGGTAAAAATTAAACATATAAATTTAATAGTAGCATTGATAAAGTAAAAATTTTTAAATACTGATGTATATTGTCTTTAGTTTTGGAATTTATAAATAGCTACTGATATGATTTTTTTGTTTGGAAAGATACTTTCGTATCTATAGTGTTACTTTAATATTTTAAATTATACAAATAAAGATACCTTTTTAAACAAAAGAATATTATATAAATAACTGTTTATAAAATTTAAAAAAGTTACAATATGCATCAGTATATAATAATTTTTACCTTTTTAATGCCATAATTATATTTATTTTTAATTCTATCTTTAAACTTACATATTCCATAAACTAATACTATCCAGCTCTACACTTTAGTAAATATTATTGATCACATGTATAATTTTGAACCATTATTTTAAACTTGTCCCCGCAACTAATTCATGTGGTATATATCTTTAGTACATTTGACACAGGAAAAGCTAGCTGTTGATAAATTGAGCTTGTAAAAAACGAAATCTTTAATTCTGCTTACCTAAACCCTAAAAAAACGATATAAAATTAAGAAAGCAAGTCGTTTTCAATCTTCCAGGTATTATTCCGCATAGCTGGCTGGTTCTGAAGTAAACCGCTGTCAATTTGGCGACGTTTCGACAAAATCAATTCTGCCATCTTTAGGCCCTGTAGGTCGAACAGTGTACGAAGAAGTGTTCCTTTGTCCCGCTATATTGCTTGAATTCTGGTGCGGGTCCGTGACATTAGTTCCGATGCGTGTTGTTTAATTGTTCTGCACGGCTAATTTAACAAAATGCTCCTTTCTGATTGTTTAACAATGCGTAGACTAGTAGTTGCTGGGTTCCATGCCTGCGGCACAGTCTTTGGGAATCATCCCATGTGTTGAGACCTCGTGAGTGTTTCATAACATTAATGGCTTCTCGGATTATTCTCGAGGTGTAGTGCTCAATTTTAGCTTAGCTTAGCTAGCAAACTACTATTTTTAAAGTCGATGTTGTGACCTGTCGTGCTGAGCTAGCGATGAGGTCTTTTCGTTCTTCTTTACTGCGTTTTTATGTTCTTCCTTCCTAACACGAATTCTTCGGTTTGTCTGCCCAACGTAAGATTTGTTGCAGTCTGAGTCCAGTATTTTGTTGACTCCTTAATCTTCTAATGGGATGTGTGCTTTGGGATTCCTTAAGATTGCACCGACTTTTCTATGAGTGTTGAATGTGATAACTATTTTGTATTTTCCTAAAAATCTTCTAATTCTGTCTGTTGTCTCATTAATGATAAGTGTGCTGCAGTTAGTGATAACTTCGGCTCTGGTATGGTAGCTGATAGTGACTTCTGATTGGTTTGGTGTGAGTATTCGTTCCTCCGGAGTGCATCTCGTAACTTTTGTATTTTCTCTTATTTATTTGTGTCAGCTGGTCTCTGGGACCGTGCAACTAAGTTTTTCATAACAGATTAGAATTATATCGGATGATGATATGACTTAGCGTTTAAGTATCTATCCGTGTAAGTTTGCTTTCTGTAGAACGCGTGGCTAAGTTGCTCGTTATCCGTTTTCTTCACTAATATATCCCGAAACCGTAATTGGTTACCCTTTTCTACTTCCATGTTAAACTTTATTTTTGGATGTATACCGTTAAGATGTTCTAGGAAACCATTAAGTTGTTTTCTTCCATGTGTTCAGACCACAAGCGTGTCGTCAATATATCTTAGCCATAATTTGGGTTAATGTATAGCTGTTTCTAATGCACGCACCTCTGTATCTTCCATGAATAAATTGGCAATCACTGATGATAATGGTAATCCCATAGATGCTCTTTCAACTTGCCTGTACCGTTGTTTGTTGAAAATAAAAATATGTGTACTTTTCGGCATTAAGTAGAGCATTCATTTTGATGTGGTAATCTTCCTTCTTCATTATGAATACAGATTTCTGTATTCATTATGAATGCAGAAGATTATCACACGAAAATGAACGTTCTACTTAATGACCAATTAAGTAGAGCGTTCATATTGGTGTGGTAATCTACTTAATGACGAAGCATTCAACCTATCAACACCGATCCAACAACATACTTGGAAAAGACCACAAGACTGAAAATTTAAAAAAGTTCTATAGACGAGGTGGAACAAGAACAACTAATTCCTCCATGAAAATCATCAAGGTGCCTAAAACTATATGGTCTTTCCAAAATTCACAAAGAAGTAGTACCGCTACGACCAATCGTGAGTTCTATAGCCACTAGCAAAATACCTAGCCAAATACTTACAGCCAGTTTCAGAAATGGCAGCTTTGTAGGTTAAAAATGCTGAACATTTTATGCAACTGCTGAGTACCGAAAAAGTTCAAACACGAAATCTACTAGTGAGCTTTGATGTGGTATCATTGTTGACCAACATACCAATAGAGGGCACACTCATACCTTTGAAAGAGAAGTACAACACAGCATTGTCTCAGCATCACATATTTTGCCTTCAACAAACAACACTACAGACATGTTGAAAGAGCACCTATGGGATCACCATTATCATCAGTCATTGCCAATCTATTCATGGAAGATACCGAAGTGCGTGTATTAGAAACAGCTATATATAAACCCAAATTGTGGCTAAGATATGTTGACGACACGTTTGTGGTCTGGACACATGGAAGAGAACAACTAATGGTTTCCTAGAACATCTAAACGGTATACATACAAAAATAAAGTTTACCATGAAAGTAGAAAACGGTAACCAATTACGGTTTCGGGATATATTAGTGAAGAAAACGGATAACGAACAACTTAGCCACGCGGTCTACAGAAAGCCAACTCACACTGATAGGTATTTAAACGCCAAGTTATATCATTACCCGATACAACTCTACTCTGTTGTGGAAACCTTAGTTACACTGTCCCAGAGATTAGCTGACGACACAAATAAACAAGAGGAAATACGAAAGTTACGAGAAACACTCCAAAATAGTGGATTCTCACACCAAACCATTAAGAAGTCACTATCAGCCAGGAAACCCAAACCAGAGCAGAAGCCACCACTAACTTCAGCATACACACTATTCATTAAAGGAACAACAAACAGAATCAGCAGAGTTTTATGAAAATACAAAATAGCTACCACATTCAACTCTCATAGAAAATCGGTGCAATTCTAAGGATTCCCAAAGATCAGATCCCATTAGAAGACCAAGGAGTGTACGAAACACCGCGCTCAGATGGCAACAAATGTTACACTGAGCAGACAAACAGAAGAATTGGTGCTAGGAAGGAAAAATATAAAAGCGCAATAAAGATGAACGAAATGACATCATCGCTAGCTCAGCACAACAGGGCACAACATCGACTTTAAGAATATTAGAACGTTAGCTCAGATTGAGCACTACACCTCGGGAATAATCTGAGAAACAATTGAAATAAAGAAACGTCCACATAGTCTCAACACAAGAGATGATTCCCAAAGACTGCCCTATGCATGGAAAGCAGTAACTGCTAGTCTACGCATCGTTATACAATCAGAAAGGAGCATTTTGGTAAATCAACCGTCCCAAACAACTAAACAACACCCACCAGTAGCAATGACACGGAGACGCACCAGAAATCAAGCAAGTGCAACGTAGCATGTATTCTAACTAGTGTATGTAGCAGGACAGAAGAATACTTCATCATTCACTGCTCAAGCTAAAGATGGCAAATGTGATTTTGCCGTAACATTGTCAAATTGACAGCGGTTTACTTTAAAACCAGCCAGCTATGCAGAATAATACCTGGAGAATGGACGAAGCAGACAACGTTCGTAGAAACCTTAGGATTAACATATATATATATATATATATATATATATATATATATATATATATATATTGCTGTGGACCATAGCTGATTCTTAATAAACCTTGCATGTTGGGCGTCAGTAAAAGTTACTGTGGTCTGTAGACGATTTTAGCAACAGTGTCGTCCTAATTACTTTACCATCTCAGTTTAAGTAAAACCACTGACATCAAATTTATAATGACATTAAATATTCTTTAACAAATAATCCTTTAAACAATTGCGATATCCACAACAGCTTTTCATCAACAAGCCTTACCTTACATGTAACCTCAAGAACTACCTTTATGCAAACATTAAAATCAAAAAGTAAGAATCCAGTATTGCCACAACGCCTCTTTCTTACAAACAATATCTTAAGTCTAAAATATAAAAAAATCCAACTACTGCATAATCACTGGCATATACTAAATAGAGCCCTAAATCTCTCTTTTCTAATTAGGATTTTCATTCACAAATCATTCCCGATTTAAATCTGCTTATGTACACAATTTTATAAAATAAGTCGGATAATTTCAACAACGGCCCCTTAACATCAAATTCAAATGTATCTGATCAGTTGTGTTTACTAACTTTCATTATATAATGGCTAAACATACCGAAGGTCAACTACCCTCTAATCAAATTAATTATCCGCGCTTACACAAAGATTTCCACACAGTCTTACGTAAATTAACTTAAATAACTAGTATAAATGTCTTTTTAAAATTTTAAAACGATATGATTTTGGTTTTTATGCATTATTGTCCTTTTAGATATCATTGAAATTTTTAATTAAATACCATAAAACATCAAATTGCATTTGTACTCAATTTGGCAGGATTGTCCAAATCATTTAAAATTTACCATTACATCTATTCAAGTTTCATATATGCTTCCGTTCTAATTAAAAGTTTATCTTGCAGAAATTAGTATCGTATATTTATTTTCAATTTTTTGGAACCAATATTATTATTGGCTTTTTTCAGATTAGCAATAAACTTTCATAGTTCTCAATTTAAGTCGTCTGTTTACTATAGTACATCAATACTAGGTATTACTTCATGTTAGGTTAGCATGGTGACGTTTAAACAGAGTATTAAAAAAACTATTAACTGCCTGTTGATTCTCTTTTAATTGGTTACATATGATCTAGCCGTGCAATGTCACACGTCTAGATTACTCGCGTTAAGTCTGTACGTTACTGCTACGTTTTCATTTGTCGAAATTTAGATGGCCCGCTGTGTAGAATCTAGAATTGTCTAAATGTTGCAACTTTTACAGAATGTGACGTTTTGCTGTCTGAAGCTACTAATTAGTTCCTTTTATTGACGCGTAATTATATCTTCAAGATCCATTGCTGAAATTTGCCGTAATTTATAGCTGTTGTTAATTATTTTATCTTATACTATAGTTTCTAATTTGAAGTTTATTTACCTATTCTATTAATGGAGTTTCTTGAAGTTCAACGAAGACGTTTTTATTTTTCAATTTAATATTATATACGCGTTTTCATAAAAATACGACCGTATGTTTAGCATTAATATACAGGCAACGTATTGGAATTTGAATGCACCTTCGCACAATAACATGAAATTCTCTATAGAATAGCAAACGAAATCTTTCACAATAATCGTATTTACTTTTAGAGTATATTTTGTATGATGCTCTTGCAATTGAGTACATCGATAGTAAAACTTATGGATGAGAAACTTTCTCAAAAACGTATTTCTACTAGTGGAATATCATGATTCTTATCTAGAAACACTATTCCTTCGTTATTAACAATGAAAAGTCTTTCGATCAGGCGCTTATGCCTTTAGCCCTTATAATTTAATATACTAAGCGCTTCTACAAATACGCTACCATCAAAATGAATATTTACAAAATTTGACCTTCTTTAAAAGTTTCTTGTCTAGTTCAGATTCGACGTGATTATGTTCACGGATTGGTGCTATATGACTTTTTTAGTGACCCCTAATCACATCATTCTCCTTCAAATTAAAATATAAAATTTAAAATCAATTCCACTAAGTTCATGTTGAACACCATATTTTTACATTTAGGGATGACCACGGGCTCGGGATTTGGCCCGGTCCGGCGCGTAACCCGGCTTGATATTCGGGCAGGGCCGGGCGGGCAAAATTTTTTTCGGGCCCAAGCCGGGCTAAGCACGTGTTAGACGCCGGGTTGGGCCGGGCCAGATTCCTCAAGCTTTTCGGGCTTTTCGGACCGGCCCGAAGTTTATGTAACAAAATATAAAATTTATTGATTTAGTACAAAATTTCATTTAAAGTTTTCTTTAGTTGCCTCTTAAGCAAAATTATAATTAACGTTCCATTTAATATATCACCCAGGTACAGTTACACACATATTGGTAGGTGTGTGATAATGGAATTAAATCGAAAACGAAAATGTGCTGATTTACTCCGATTTGTGAATTTCGATTTTTTTCGATAAGTAATATTCACTTCCTTCCATTTTTTCAAGAAATTTAAAATAGAAATTGTTCGTGTTATATTTAATTAATTTGAAGGAGTATTACAACATTTGTTAATTGAGCTGGTTTGTTTTATTATACTTATTAATTAACTTAATATTGTGGCCCCACACTGAAGATTATGAATAAATCGAAACCACTCTGTATATGTAAAAATATTAAAAACTGCACGACTACAAAAAACCAGCTCAATTATATTTAATTATTTGAACGTACCTTTTGTTGAAAAACATACCGAATACAATGCGATTAGTTTTTTATATCTTTAAATAACAGATAGATATGGAAAATTAAAATGTAAATACTAAATAATATTCTATGTTGCGGCTCGTAAAAAGGTATAAAAAAAAATCGTGATATTATAAAGGGTATATACAAAAATAACTGAATAAAGTAAATATTATTTTAACAGAGGCGTCTCTAGATGCTGCTATCTGCAGAGCTTAGGCCAATAATGAATACCCACAAAATTTATAATTTACATTTTAGGTCGCATATTTTAAACAGCTGTAGTAGTTCGTACATGCGGTAGTAGTTTAATTTTAGAGGTTTTTACTCCATCGAATTTAATCTTATTAGGACTTACTTTTATCAAGTTTTACGAACTAGCAAGGTATGTACTTGATTCCAGGGTGCTTTAACAAAAGC
Source organism: Platerodrilus igneus (assembly GCA_036346225.1). NCBI lineage: Eukaryota > Metazoa > Arthropoda > Insecta > Coleoptera > Lycidae > Platerodrilus > Platerodrilus igneus. Next base: position 226,466 of record JARFIW010001372.1, on the reverse strand, counting down.
TGTGTAAATTTGGATTTGTCATTTCAAACGGTTTTATTATCCCTTTTAGGCATTAGGCGGCATGCGCCTGTGTTTCATGCTGGAATTTATTTTTATTTTGGTAGGACTTGGCAATTTTTTCACTTCCTTTGCACTTAGAATTGCATGATCCATGAGACAAATATTTATTGCAGGTGCGACTATTTCGGCTTCTTTTTTGATAAATAGAAATAAGCTGAATTGCACTTCTGGACTCTGATTTAAATCATAAAGATTTCTTTATTTAGTGCACTGTTTTAAATATATCATAACCAAGATTCTAAATTTTGAGCTATCCGTTTTCAATTACAATGTCGGATTTCAATAATGATGATTGCGTGGGGGATCCAGATTATCAACCTCGACGAAGTGAATCGGTAACTGACAACACACAATTTGGAGACATAGATGAAAGTTTGCGAAATATACGTTTAGTGTTAGAGAATTCTAAAACGCGGAGCAAATTTAGTAAGTTTTTGAGTTTACCCCAATTTGAAAAATTGTCAAAACTGCAAAATGTAAGATATGCCAAAATAAAAAGTACGATCAAAAACTTAAAGTGAAAAATTCAACTACATCCAATCTTAAAAGACTTTTAAAAACAAAACATTTAAAAGAATATCGAGATCTCTATCCGCAGACTGAAGACCGAGCTGAAAATAAAGTTGCAGGTGGATTTAGTACAGTGTCTCCCTAAAAAACCATTTCGGAAATGTTCTAGTGCAAAGTAAGTGTGAAACCTACTTTTCCATTTTTTAAAAGTTAAGAGAATTCCATATAATTAAATATAAAACCGTAACAATTCATACAATGTTATCCAATAATGCCTGTTTTTATCTCTAAAAAATACCACACATGTGTGTAGTAACGAGCACTGGCAAGGTGTCAGGTCTAATAAGTTCATTTTTAAATTGGTTTTATTTTTGTTTTCATTTTATTATTAGCTTTAATTAAACATTTTTTACTTCCGTTTTATTGCAATCGCCAGCATAGTGTAACAGTTCAAATTTTTCCGTTAGCAATACTGTTGGTTAGGCAATGTATTTTACTTAATTCTGATAGATAGACAACCATACATACATACAGACCTCGTAGGAACGTGTTTGGTTAAAAACAACATTTTGGAAACTATTTGAGCTTAGGAGGGATATTATTTACTTGGCTAGATACGCGAATTTGGTCTTCCTTTTTGATTTAAGCACTGCACGAAAATGGGTCTTCAGCTTGTAAAGTTGAGCTGGGCATAAAAAAGCATTAAGTACTTTGATGCTCACAAGTAGTTTCTTTACGTTGTTATAATGTGCAAAGCCGAAAGTGAGTAAGTTTAATTCGCTTTTATTAATTTGGAATTGTTAAATCTGATGACGGTTATTCAGTTCAGCAACTTAATTTAGTTATGGATTCAAGAAAGTGGATTTTAGTTATGGATTTGCGTGACATTAAAGTATTGCGAGGAGTACGCAATACTAAATTATGGCAAGAATCACGCAATACTAAATTTTTCCCGGAAGCACGAGGAGATAATTTTGATCCTGTCTTATTTACTATGGTATCCAAAAATGCGTATTTTTTTAATAGATATGCACATGGTAAATTATAACCACTACGTAGCCATTCTGAACACACCCTGCAATGCCCCATCATTTCTGAGGTTTATTGTTAGCAGCCGTCAGTACAACAAATCTACCATTTAATAAGTTATTTTGCTTGGAATCCATAAAAATACGTTTTAGTGATTGAATCATGAATTATTAAAAGCCGTTAATCGAGCACGCTGTTTAATGGTGTTTTTGAAGCATTTATCTGCACAGGTGTTGTCCTTAGTCGATCAATAATAGGAAGTTCTGGTTGAGGCCCACCAGATAACTTCGCTCTTCAACTTATTTATTAGGTGACAAAAATTATCTATCTATCACACATGCAAACAGGTATTGCCAATTTTATTCTTCTTATAATAGCAAAATTTTAATATTATGCGTAGTTAAAACTGACTGTAAAATTTTTAAAACAGCACATGAAATTTCATTAACCTATTTTTTTTGCTGAATTATTACTAACTTAGGGATTTCAAGTTTGTACACGTCAAACAATTAAAACGAGCTCGCTTTAAATACATGACGGCTTCATTCCAAACTAAAATATTTAGCAATTTGTTTATGCTGTTTGCATTGCAGCAATTTTTTAATTTTTATCTTCAATTGGCAACATTTCCCTTTGTAAAAACAAAACACTTATTTTTGTATAAATTTGGTTGTAAATAACATTGGTTACAGAATTATTAATAATATATTTTTACTCGCTAAAATAGTGGCAATGTGTTATTGTTTATTGAACTTGGATTAAATCAAATGTATGGTTTTACTAGTAGGAATAACAATTCAAAGAACCCACTGCAGGCCTTGAGATAAGAGTGCAGTTCATGTCTAGTTTAGCAAGAAAATTTTAACCTCAACAATTTTTTTAGAAAGATAAATAATTAAAAAGGTTACAATCCTAAAAGCTTTTAAGTGAACCTAAACAAAAAGCCACCAACAAAACCTGGACAAACAGCTATAGAAAAACCGACGGATAAAAAAGTTGTAAAACCGAAAAAAAGTCACTGATAAGAGAAATTAATTATTATCCTTTAAACTGTTTACAATTTTTATATTGCATTCAAATTGTCAAAATTATAGTGCAAGTAAGTAGATGTAAAGTGATAACTAATTAATTTTTTCATATGTATTGTAGTTTCGAACTCTCGGCAGACAAAGCACGTTGCCAGTTATTTCATTAATCCAATATGAATAAACTATTATAAAACACTCACAATAATAATACCAGATAAAACATTCACACTTTATTTACAAATTACTGTGAATACATAAATAAAGTACACGCGCAAATACATGAAGTTTTCTTTTCCTATGCTTTATCCCGCGGCTGGTTTACGCACAGCCTACATTTTCAGTGATCTTTTTCTTTCGTCAATTTTCATCCGTCGAATTTTTTCTTATTATATGCGGCTTATTTTGGGGTTTTTCCAGTTTTAAATAAGTATTGTTACACAGCTTGTTTATTTACATAATTTCGGGTATAAATAAAAATTGGGTTTTAATATATAAAATGTAGGATCTCACAGGACTACGTTCTTTTATAACAAGTTTCGGCATATCGAGTGAGAATTGTGAAAAAGGGGTTTGAATGTAAAAATCAATATAATATAGTGATGGACACGAACTAGGTTGGTTCCATTTTTTGAACCGAACTAGACTTTTTTTCTAACTGATCATAGAACCGCACTGGTATGTCAACTTTTCAAACTGAACCACATGCTCAAGGATTGATTTGTGTTCAGGGTAAAAGGTTCGATTTTTAAATACAAATTTAGTTTAAAAACTTTCACTTTAGCGTCTTATTCTTAATATCCCCACAAATGCACATTTTAAAAATCATTATAGTCGGAAGCATAATGCTTCAAGCATTTAAGAAATATAACGATTTATAAATATACATTGGTAATCGAGCATGCGATAAAAAAATATTCATAGACAACAAAGTAATGTCTACCTGATACGAGAGACTTGAATAGACAGTTCTCAGCGGATGCTAGCACTTTTTGGAAATGTAGACCTATACACAAGCAATCTGTAAAATGGTAATTGGCAACGTTCTTTGTTTAGAATATTCAGTCAAATTTTGAATACTTTCCTTTAAATATGTTACTATATACTAGTAGTAGTACATGAGTTCCAAAATGCATTTTGTTAATTAAGGTTGAAGTTTGTCGCAAACCACTTTCTATTTCGGATCTCCAAATACCTTTGGGATTCTTCGAGGTTAAAATGATACTATAAACTATAATTAAAGTTGATATATTCAACTTTTGTAGAAAAGCATAATAGTAGTAAAGGAGTATTTTTATACAACTGAAAATACATATATCAAGAAATGATATTTGGCTGTTGAAAAATCTATACATCTCTTAAGGTTTTAGTTACATTCCGGCCCGAATCGGCCCCGCCTGGCCCGAAGCCCGGCTCAAAATTCAAGCCGGACCTCAAGCCGGGCCGATAGGTTTTGGTTCGGGCCGGGCCACCAAGCCGGGACGAAGCAAATTATTTCGAGTCGGGCCGGGCCGCGCCTAATAGCCCGGCCCGGCGCGGCCCGAATCCATCCCTATATTACATTGATGAATAATTTTCTAATTTTATTTATAATTACATACAATATACAGTTATTTACATTAAACTTATAATAGACACGCAAAATTCTCTTCTTATAGTGGCTTTTCTCTCAAATAGTTCAAAATATACAACAAAATCTAAAATTAAAATCAACTTCCCCAATTCCATCTGTTTGTCATTTTATTTCTTTCACCATCTTTCTTTATCTCTTATTCTCTCATATTAATCCAACGCATCATCAGATACACGGATCTATCTCAATAAAATTATTTCGACATACATCAAATTCACAAAATATTGCAGAAAACTTACTAAATATAACAATCTCAACAACATATCGCATAAAAATTTCAGTAAGTGGTCACAAATACACTTCATAGTATCAGCTAATGCTACCGTGCCTATAGACAAACAAGAAAAGAAATTTTGAACGGTAAATACACCCATCATTTTCATTTTATTTTCGACCTTACTTAAAGTCGATTTGACGCAGCTCCAACTTTTTTCTATTTTGTGCTAATCTGAAGAGTTCTACATACCCTTTGTTAACTGTACCCTTTGGAAGCTGTAAGATGTCGGAAATAAACACAAATAACGCTAAGAAATCTTTTATTATGTACTATGTGTTGATCAAACATTCTTAAACGTGACGTTTCCATATGACATCCCGACAGCGACTCGTTCTACATAACAATGCGCGTCACATGCTGTAGTAACAAACGTGGAAGGGATGTGTGATTGTTTATAGTCTTAACATACCGCACGCCTTAAAATAACAATTTTAACATTATAAATATGAACACAACATATTATAGGTAGGTAGAGTTCAACATAATTAGTTTAGTAAAACATACTGTAGCATAAGATGTTTATGATTACATAGTATAAGTATTATATATAGCATAGATTTTTATCATGCATATTTAAGTATAAAAATATCTCACAGTATTAATGTACATAGTCAAATTGATAAAAATAATACAACATATTCTAATAATATGTAAAAGAACTCATAGAAATGAGGTTTGTCATAACTCAAACAATGTGACATGTTATACATAGAACCATATAACATTCACATTAATGATTAAATTTATGTTTCAGGTTCTACAGGAAGAACGCATATTTATTCACTGGACGATTAAACACGCCATTCGTGCACTTTTCACTCACTACACGTACAGTGTTGTCTCTTCCTGGATGCAGTTCGATGATCCGTCCCAATTTCCAATTGGAGGGAGGTAAGTTACTATCCTTAATAATGACTAAGGAACCAATTTTTATAGCACTGTTGTCGCGTTGCCATTTATAACGTTGTTGAAGTTGAGATACGTATTCAACTGACCAACGTTTCCATATGTGCTGATTAATTTGTTGTAGGTGCTGGTATCTATCTAATCGATTTAATTTCAGATCCGTTACATCTGGATCCGCGATTGCCAATAACGTACGTCCGATTAAAAAGTGAGCCGGAGTTAGTGCTTGTAAGTCATTTGGATCTGAGGACATAGGCGTCAAAGGACGAGAATTTAAAATGGATTCAATTTGTGTTAAAACTGTATATAAATCTTCGTAAGTTAAATTTGCATGAGAAATCACTTTAGTAAGATGATATTTTGCACTTTTCACAGCCGATTCCCAAAGACCACCAAAGTGGGGGGCATTAGGAGGTATAAAATGCCAATTTATGCCTAGGTCGATAACGCTACCTGCAATAAGTTCATCATTTTCCTTGAAAAATGTATAAATTTTCTTTAATTCGGTATTTGCGCCTTGAAAAGTTGCACCATTGTCACTGAATACATGTAATGGTTTTCCTCGCCTAGCTATAAATGTTTTGAAAGCTGCAAGAAACGCAGCTGCAGACAGAGAAGTGATGAGTTCTATATGTATCGCTTTTGTTGAAAAACAAATAAAAATACCTATGTAACATTTAGTTGTTTTGCTACTTCGACCATGATTGTCTTTAATTAATAACGGCCCTGCATAGTCTACGCCAGTAGTGTAAAGTGAGGGCATTGCTGTGACTCGTAACTTATGCAACTCGCCCATAATTGGGTTTTCGATTACAGGATTGTACCTGCTACATGTTACGCATTTTTTCACCGTGTATTTTGCAATATTTTTTCTGGAAATAGGCCAGTAGGTTTCCCTTATTAGACTTAATAATAAATTTGGACCTGCATGTAGTGACAGATTATGCTGATTTTTAAAAATTAATTTAGTTAAAATATGATCCTTTGGAAACAAAACAGGATGGCGCTTGTCAAAATTAAAATTAAAATTTTTTAATCGGCCACCTACTCTTATTAAACCTTGTTTATCCATAAATGGAGTTAAACTTGCTAATTTACTCGTAACTTGTATGGGTCTGCCTTGCATTAAATCCTTATAATCCTTGGCGTATGCTTCAATTTGAGAAGCTTTAATCAAAATATTTAATGCTTCAATCTGTTCGTCGATTGTTAATAAACCAATTTTCTTATTATGAGGATGTTGACAATTAAATTTAAATCGTAGGCATAGTGCTACAATGTGTTTTAATTTAGTTAATGAGAAATATCTTTTAAAGAATAAATCCGAATCTTGATTTCTACATACAAAGGCATTTATAGCTACCCTTTGCTCTGGAATACTTTCTTACAATTAAAAAACGAATTCTTACGTTTTAAAAACGTCGATAAATACATTGCGCAAGCGCGGAATAAGCGACGTCACCGCCGGTTGGTAACGCTAATCTTGTACAGATTTCGGCGCGCCCATCTATCAATGACGTCACCAATGCACAAATTTAATACGCCATTATCGGAAGATATAAATTTAAGACAACAGTTTATAACAACAAACAAATTAACAATGAGAGTACTTACATAAGAAATCCGACGTCCGGCGGGGTTGAGTTAAAGTTGGCTTCTCGGTATTCCAGCGCTCCATCCCGGAGTGATTAGAGATGGTGCTCCGGCGTGAAATGCTAGCGGGGCATGGCCAACTATTAGTCCTCCGGGTCGTGCAGTACGGTTCGGCCAACGGCTACAAATTTCTTCTACCTATGCAGGGAACGGATAAGGAAACATGGTATAAGGGCGACAAACAAAGATAATCAGGCAAGGAAATCTACATAGATAAAGATAACGATACGTTACCGAAAACGTCCACTCCACTCGAAGGTTCAGGCAAAAAAGCCACGTTACAGAGACTCCCGGAAACTTCTCCCCACTTTGTCCCTACTCCACTCGCGTCGCGCGATCTGGCGCAAACGCACTGTGACGTAACGGAAATACCCGCACCGAGTCTTTTGAATTTATGGCGCGAAACTTCCGCACATCAAAATTAACCTAAAACAATGTTTAGTGCCACTTTGGCACGTAACAACTTTCATGATGCACATCATAATTTTCCCCTAAATGTGGTTGAGGATGGTTTAGAAATTTTGACCTTTCCACCAAAGTTGACAATTCATTAATTTACTTGGCATTGCACCTCGAGATACAATATCTGCGGGATTTTCCAAAGAACTAATATAATACCAATCGCAGATATTGGTTAGTTCTTAAATTAGAGACACCCTATTTGCGACAAATGAAGTCCATTTACTGGGGCTTGAATTTAACCAATTGAGAACAATTTTAGAATCACACCAGTAACACTCCTTGGTAAAATTTAGCCGCAAAATACCTTTTAATTTATTTAATAATTGTGCGAGTAAAACTGCAGCTAGCAGTTCTAGCCTAGGCAACGATACCGTTTCTAAGGGAGCTACCCTGGATTTAGAAGCAACTAAATTTATTTCACGTTGATTTTTCGCATTAATTGAAATGATGTCTACACATGCACCGTATGCTTTCACGGAAGCGTCTGAAAACCGTGAATTTCATGAAGTATAGCCTGTTTAATCAAAATGTTTCTCGGAATTGCTAGTTTATTAATAGAAAAATAGAAGAATCCATTTAGAAACGCAAGCCACTGTGTATGAATGTGACTCGGAACCGTTTCATCCCAATTTAAGTTCAATTGCCATAACTCTTGTATTATTAATTTCGCAATTACAACAATACGCGCTAAGAAACCTATTGGATCGAATAATTGAGCCGTGACTGAGAGAATGGTACGTTTTGAAACAGTATTTGTATACATTTTATCTCTAGTAACAGAATATAAAAAACAATCAATTGTTGGGTTCCACAAAATACCTAGTGTTTTACTGACTGGAGTAACATTAAAATTTTCGCATTTTTCTGAAAGCTGGGGTACATTGCTTCTAAACTTTCTTAGTGTATTGCGTTCTGCAATTTCAAACAAACATTTAACTGCAAGATACGGAGCGGATGTCATTCCGAAGGTAACCGTATTTAACTCATATATTTGTACCGGATCATTAGGATTTTCGCGCCAAATAATTTTTTGAAATCTTTGATGATCTGGGTGGAGCCAAACCTGGCGATATATCTGAGCAATATCGTCCGTAAGTACGTATGTGTACATTCTAAAGCGCGTGATGATTGAAAACTAATCGTCTTGAAGAGTAGGTCTCGCGTATTGTACGGAATTTATGGCTACCCCTGACTCTAATTTACATGATCTATCAAACACAACTCGTAACGCGGTTGTACTGCTTGATTCTTTCATCACTGCGTGATGAGGTAAATAAAACGATTGCTGTGAATTTAAACTACTCAAAGACATGTGACCCTGATTTACATAATCTTAAATGCATTTTGTATAAAGTATTTTTAATGCTTGGTCGCCTTGAAATCGTCTTTCAAGTGACAAAAATCTTTTTACTGCTACTTCATACGAATCACCTAGCTCATGTAGGTTTTCTTTAAGCGGGAGTTTCACAATAAATTTGCTGTCGACATTTTGTTTAGTGGTTTGTTCAAAAAATGATTCAACGTACTGTTCATCTGGAGTTAAAAATTTATCTTTTGTCTGCATTTCATCAATTTTCCAGAATGATTGTAAATTTTCATGCAACTGTGTAAATGTCAAAAATGATGAACCTATGTGGTAATTTCTACCTCGTATTGTGCCTGCTACTACCCAACCTAGCTTGGTTTTTTGGAAAATGCTACCGTTCTCATTCTTAATTTGACCAATGCATATAAGTTCCCAGAATAATGAAACACCTATTAACATATCTACACTACTTGTTACATTGAATGTAGGGTCGGCTAGTTTAATATTTGAGGGTATTTTGAAATTATTAACATCAATTGTGGTGATAGGTATTGCATTTGTAATTAGTGGTAGTACGAAACACTTTATTTTCGCTTGAAAATTATTAACCCTTGAATAAATGGTTACATCAGTTTCATATTTAATTTGAGTATTACCTTGATTTATTTCCGTTACTGATAAATTTGTGGGAAACACCTGTAGCTTCAATGCTTTGCATGCTTTTTCTGAAATAAAATTAGAATGAGATGCAGAATCTAATATTACTCTAATGGTTATGAATTCGTTCCTAGAGTTTTTTACATTAATTTGTGCGGTAGACAATAGAATAGTACTTGTAGGTTCGGTTACCGTGGAAAGAGTAACGCTTTGAGAATTATCTTCACTAATAGGTTGCTCATAGAATTGAGCTTCAGTTTGTAAATTATTATTTGAAATTCCAGAAGGCGCATTTCTAACTGTGTTGCTCTTCTGAGAATTTTTATCATAAATATGGAGAGTGGTATTATGCCTTTTATGGCAAATACGGCACTTACTTGAATTGCATTCACTTACAAAATGTGCTTTACGTAAACAATTGATACATAGTTTAAGAGCTTTTACTCTTTCATTACGTTCAGCGGCGTTTAGTTGCAAAAATGATTGACAACTTTGAATTAAATGCTGATCGTTGCAGTTGTAGCAAATCGTGTTGACTGCAATAAAGGCTTTTGATTTTACGGGATTTGATCGACTAAAATGACGCTTTTCAGACGTATTGGGTACTACAGACATATTTCTAGTATTAACCGCTTCGAGTACACCTTGCCTAGTATTTAGGAATTTAATGAACTCCTCGTAAGTCGGAATTTCTTCATTTGTTGGATCAGAATTCAATTTACCTTGCCATTCGCGAGCGGTGTAAACATCAAGCTTAATTAAAACAATTGGTATAATTAAAGCGTTCCAATTTTCAACTGGTCGGCCTAGTGATTTTAAACACTGAATGTGATTTTGTAGCTTATCAATTAACGAGCGTATACCCGTGTGACTATCTTTTACAAGTGGTTCAAGATTCAATATTTCTTGTATGTGTGTATCAATAATTTTGCGTTTTTTATTATATCTCTGATTGAGACGTTCCCATGCAATTTTATAGCTAGCATTACTTGCATCCAGTGCTGATATCATATTATTTGATTCGCCCCGAAGGGATGCTCGCAAATAGAATAGTTTTTGACAATCAGAAAGCTCAGGATTGCTATCGACCATAGTCAAAAAGGCATCTGAGAATGGTTTCCAGTTTGTAAATGATGAATCAAAAATAGGTAAATCTAATTTTGGTAATTTTACATTAATCTTAGGACTTGCCGCACGCCTTGGAGAGTCTACGGAATCACCATTGGAACGGCTTTTTAACTTACAATTATTAGCAGATTTTAATTCAAGAGTATCAAATTTACTAATAATAGATTGAGCTTGACTTGTTAAATCAAAATAAAGATCTTTAAAACCTTCACGTTCTTAAAGATTCTTTTTTAACTCATCATCTAGTGAATCAATTTCTAATTGTACTTCATTAAATAACTCAAAAGTAGGCTGTATTTTATACAGCCGTTGCTGTAAATTAAGTACATTAGCATCAGAAATTTCATCTAATACTTGAAAAGAGTGTAAACATTTTTCAAACAAGGTAAGCTGTGCTTTAAAAACACCTCTTTTGTGTATTAAACGTTTGAGATTATCAGAATCCATTATAAATAAATATTGAGAATACAAAAATAGATAATGTAAATAAGATCAGATTCAAACTTCAATAATTAAGAAAAGGATTGACTTACAGTACTTAGCGATGCTCAGATTGTTTCTTATCTATGTTCAAAACAATACCTGCACCTGTTTGTTCGTTTTGCACCTTGTAAAATCTAATAAAATGAGACGTTGACCCAGTGTAGTATTCCTTGTTTGGATAAACTTCGTATTTGATATACACTGGTGCGCGTAATTTTACTGGATGACTGTAATTACCATACAAACGACACTTTAAATTTTCGTTTTTAATTGATTAACTGCACTGATTACATCCGGCTCGAAGGTCCACTATGTTAACTGTACTCTTTGGAAGCTGTAAGGTGTCGGAAATAAACACAAATAACGCTAAGAAATCTTTTATTATGTACTATGTGTTGATCAAACATTCTTAAACGTGACGTTTCCATATGACATCCCGACAGCGACTCGTTCTACATAACAATGCGCGTCACATGCTATATTAACAAACGTAGAAGGGATGCGTGATTGTTTATAGTCTTAACACCCTTCACAACCTAAATTTCTAATAATTTGACTAATATAGCTTAGTCTAGGTCTTCCTATACTTTTCTATCTTTTTCCTATCTACCTGGCTCTACCTAGATAATAGCAACCTGATGGTTGTTAAAGAACTCCAACATGTTTACATGATTCCCATTTATAAGGAAATAAAATATTACCTGGTTATCCCCTCCAAAAAAGGAAAAGTGTTAAATTATGTGTTATGGTAAAGCTTATGCAACGAATCGCTGCCAACATGCCAGACCACTAACTAATTGTGAGTTATGTCATGGAGACGTTTATTATTAATCAATACACCCATCTACCAAAATCCTTTATATCTCCTTTCTACAAATAAATTCTTCAAATCAACCTTCGAACAAACTTTCGTGTTATCTAATCCCACCAAGACTATCTATTGTCATTGGACGATCATATTGTATATTATCAGAGTGATTTATACTTTTCACATTCATACGTAACTTCTTACAAACATCGCTTCTTTTCACTAGAATTAAATGTTTTTCAGAATACGTACTTAATTTCTCACTAACAACTTCATTTAAATTTTTATCGCCCTCGTTCAACTTTCCTCAAATTCATCTGTTTTATCTACGTAACACGTAAGAACACTAAATTTTTCACTGTTCATTTTTCTATCTTCTACTACAGAATATTTAATTAATACAAACTCTACTACATTCTCTGCTTCACCTGAATTCTCAATAATCTTTTCCTCTACCTCATTTACTTCTTCCAATACTTTTTCTTATTCACACTGATTCAATTAACATGGTCTTTCTCGACTTCAACATTTACTTCATCATCCCTATATTCTTTATCAATATAATCATTTTATTCTTTGCGTCTATTCACAACTTCAACTTATTTATTAAATCCATGCCAAATACGACATCTACCCTCAATTCAACAACCATAAATTTATGCACAAACTTTATATTACCTATCTCACATTTTAAGATTGCCGTATTATTTATACTCCCGAACTTTCTGTTGTTCGGTGCTACAAGGTTACGTTTATTGACGGATGTCAATTTCTTATTTAATCTTTGTATGTTAATTTTAATAAAATTTTCCAAATTCAGCGATGCTTCAGCTCGTGTATCTATAAGTACATTAATTGTTTTATTTTCTGCATTTAAATGTAAAATAAGTAATACATTTTTGTTTACGTTATCATTACTTTCTACATCAAATTTGATAGACTAACGTTGATATTCGTATTGATTAATCTAGACGGATGCGCCTCGTCTGTTTCTTATTAAGAATCCTGTCTTGCAGTCGAAGATCCCAGCTTATTTATTGTTTCTGCGTATGTCCTGTTATTTTTCGTTGTTGAACTATCCCTTTGTAAACTTTCACTTTTATTGTTTCCTTTGTTTATATTCCCATTTCCAGTAGTTTTCGTATCATTATCTCTTCTCATCTCTTCTGGTGTACTTCTTTGGCTCCAATTGACTCTACAAAAATTTTCCGTATCAAAATTTCTGCCATTGAAACATTCAGATCCTGTACTTTTCTAGTACCGGCAACATTTATCAGTTGGTTCCTAGTCCTACTATCTGTTTTTTTGATTTGACCTATCCATCATATCTTTTTAAGTATTCTAAAAAAATGTCCCGGTTCAAAATGTTTTGCAAAGCTATGCATTGCCTAACTTACGCCTCAAAATATCTTGCTAGATATTTAATTGTGTGTCTTCCAATAGAGGATCGAGTTGTTTTACCACTCTGAATTTCTTCATGCCATATAATTCCCTTGTTATGCCTGAGTCGGTATTGTATTTTCTCCCTTACTCTGAATTGTTGATAGTCCCCCCCCCACGCCGAAATGTTTCAGAAATTTGACTTCAAACTCTTTTAAATTGTCCAAACCAAGTCTCGGCACTTCCTTTCAATATCGATCTGACTATATTTAAATTAGTTTGTTTATCCCAACCACCCTATGACAAAGAGATTTAATTTATTATTCTCATAAAATGCAGAATATTTTTCATTCTATCCTCTAAATTCTCTACCGTGTTTCCAAAATTTCCTAAGTAATTTTTAAATGTTTAAACCCTGCTTTTCAACTTTCTTCAATTTCACTCACATTTTGATCTGAGTTTTTAATTTTTTCATTCACGTTCCTCTCACACGCTTCATGATTCGACTTAATTTGCCCGATTTCCTCTTAACATCATCCATGTACTTCAAAATCTAGACTAGTTTATCTTTAATTTGAAGTTAAATTTTCTTTCATTTCTTACACTTTCTGATTTTAAACTTTCTTCCAATTCTGCTTGATTGTCTCTAAACTCTGCTAGTAAGCCCTGAGTGTTCTTGTAAAATTTGTCACCCATTTCATTCATGCGCTTTTCATGTTTTTCGCTCATTTCCTTCATATTCCACCGCATTTCTTTGATGCATTTTTTACTTATTTTTATATATTTTTATTTAAATTCAATAAATATCAATCATTCTAGATTCCTGAGTATCTCCTACGCTCTGTTTTCCCTTTTCTCCGGCTCTTTCCTCTTCGAATAAACACTTTCTTGAGAACAAATTTCCAAACCTTAGGCACTCAATTACTCAGAAATTTTTCTTCTATTCTATTAGTCATTCTGGAAATCAGTCAAATATACTTCACAAAGAAATTGCTACAAAATCGAACAAAGCACTAAACTCTAATTTTCAAGCAGGCAAATCGCGCAACAGGTTGGGATTGCAATAATGGTGCTGTGGACAATAGCTGATTCAAAATTACTCCAAGTGTTGGGCGTCAATAGACGTTGCTGTCATGTGTAGATGATTCTAGCAAAAGCATTGCCCTAATGATTTTGTCAGCTCAGTTTAAAAGAAGAAACCACTAAAATCAAACATTAAATCTATAATTACTTGAAATATTCTTTAATAAACAATCTTTCAAATAACAATTACTACATTCACAACAACTTTTCTTTAATAAACCATATCTTACATATATCCTTCATACAAACGTTGCAATCCATGAGTAGAGTACAATATTGCCACTAACGGCTTTTTATTATAAGCAATATCTCAAGCCTAAGATCAAAAAAAAAATCCTAACTACTAGATAATCATTCACTTACACTAAAATAAAACCAAAAATCTTTCTTTCCTAATTAGGATTTTGATTCAGAAATCATTCCCTATTTATATCTGATTATGTACAAAATTTTATAAAATAGGTCATATAATTTTAACAAATTCTATTTAATATCGGATTCAAACGTATCTGCTCAGTTATGTTTAATCATTTTCATTAGATAATGGCTAAGGCTACTGAAGGTCAACAATCCTCGAGTCAAATTATCCACTTTTACACAAATATTTCACACAAAATCTTTGGTAGCTTACTTACCTAACTAATATAAATGTCTTTTTAAAATTTTAAAACATTATTTTGATTTGCCGTGTATAATATGTTTGTCATCTTTTTCCATCTTGTTAAAGTTTCTCTATGAAATACATAAAATATCAAAATTACATTTTTACTCAATATACCAGGAGCGTCCAAATCGATTAAAATTTACAATTACATCTATTCAAGTTACATATCTGCGTTCATTCAATTCAAAACTTTATCTTGCAGTAATTCATTATGGTTTGTTTATTTTTCAATTTCTGAAACAAACGTAACTGTCGGTTTTCTTCAGAATGGCAATAAATTTTCAAAGTTGTAAATTAAAGTCGTCTGTTTACTATAATACATCACTGCTAAATATTACTTCATACTAGACTACCATCGTGACTTTTAAAATTAGTATTCAACAACTGACCATTAACTGCCTGCTTGATATTTTTTAATTGGTTATATAGGATTGAGTTTTGCAACGTCACACGTCTAGAAAGATCTGTTTAAGGCTGGGTGTTTCTTCTGTGTTTTTATTTGTCGGAATTTACAGTGCTTTCCGTCACTTTTGAATGATGCAACTTTTACATAATGTGGCGTTTTACGACGTGATGCTACTAATTGGTTTCATTTATCAACGTGTTATCTAATCTTCAGGATTTAATGCTGTAATTCGCCGTAGTTTACGACTGCCGTTAATTATTTTATCTTATATTATAGTTTCTAATTTGAATGTTCATATATCTATTATATTAATGGAATTTTCTCGTAGTTCAATAAACACGTTATTATTTCTTCATTGAATAATATATACGTGCTTTCTTCAAAAAGACAACCGTATCATTAGCGTTATTATTCAATCGACTTACTGCAATTTTAATGCACCTTCATACGATAAAATCAAATTCCTTATAGTTCATCAAACGGAACCTTTCATAATAATCGATTTATTCTTGCAATTGAGTGCTTTTACAGCAAAATTTATGGATGAGGACCTTTTTCCAAAAACGTATTTTTATTCGCCGTATATAATTTCTGTCTAGAAACTCTATTTTTTCTTGATTGAGAATGAAAATTGTTTTAATTCAAAATCTATGCTTTCTACAAATATGCTACTATGAAAACAAATATTTACAAAATTTCAGCTTCCTTTTAAATTTCTTTATTTTGCTTGTGTTCCGAATCTTGCATGTTCGCAGATTGGTGCTATATCACCCCTTTATGATTGCTAATCACAGACCGGGTGTCGATAAAGTATTGTGGTTTAAAGGTGTCTTATGTGAAACGTCGATAATAAGTTCTGTAAATTGAAGCGGTAAATAAAATTGCTGTATTAATTACTTTTGCTAGCTCGGTTCTTATCAAACCGCTAGAATCAGACATTAAACTTATGACACGAAATACCTTTTATCAAACAATCTTTCCAATAACAATTACTGCATTTACAACTGCTTTCCTCTAGCAAATAATATCTTGCATATAGCCTCTAAAAAAATACTTTCATACAAATATTAAATCTAAAAGCAGACTCAAAAATTTATGACCATGGTTTTGCCTTACAAACAGTATCTTAAATCTAACAAAAATATAATATCTGAGTAGCCACTCACTAAATTGGAGTTCGAAGTCCTTTTATAATCAGGATAAACACACTAATTTTTATTCTCATTCACCAGTAACTCATTAATTAATTTTATTATGTACAAATTTACTCAAGATGAAATCGATAACTCAATGTCCGCAGCTTAAAACCGGATATAAACTTATCTGGTCAATTAGGTTTGGTGACTTTTATTATATAATGTCAAAAGCCCCGCAGAGGGCCACTCTTTTCAAACCGAATTATCAACTTGTACACACTCTACTTCAATTTTAAATATTAGCACACAATATACTCTTATCATTAAATTTAAATAATAAATAGAAATATCCTTATTAAAATTTTAAAACGATGTTATTTTTATTTTACTTTGTAAATTATTCTGGTCGCTCTTGTTGCCTCTGGTTGGCCTGTAGTCATCCATCCATGTCCAAGTCGTTAATTTTTTTTTTGAATACCATTAAATATCAAAATTGCATTCCAACTCCATATACGCATATATTCAAATTAAAACTTTATCTTGCAGTGGTCAATCATTAGTTATTCATTTTACGTATTTCCAAGCTTTCTGTCTCAGTTCAGTGCATTTTAAACACTTTTTCCTCAAACTTTTAATAAATAATTTATTTCACTACTAGAACTTCACTACGTGATATATTATAAAATAATTATAATAATTATTATTATTAATTAATGAAATACGCTTTTTTATTTAAAATACATCACTGCATATTTTGAGTTAGTTATCCATTTAAACGCGTTTAAATAGTATCGAATACTTTTCTGATAGCAAAGTATTACATGAGGAACACTTTCAAACCCGAAATTTTACTTTCTATTTACAAATATAGTTAAACTACGTAATACAAACAAAGTTTATTAAATCATGGGGTTTTATATTGTATTAGTATAATATTGGGTGTTGACCCAATACTAAGTGTTTCTACAATTACTCTAGTATTTCCGAAAGTTTCTTTATTCTCTCAGGTTAGACGAGTTGTAAGTTTACATAACCATTTATTATATATATTATCGTGTAATTAAAAGGGACAATAAAATACATAAGTTAATTCGTAGGGGTGAGAGCGAATAGGTAAGTCAAATAAATTTATTGAGGTAAAAGAATTTCAACCTTATTTTCTAGCTTAATGAATGGATAATAAGGGAATATCGATTTAGTTTAACGCGTGATTAAAGTAGGAATAATTTATCTTAATTAGATTTAGTTAGGGACCATGTATCATAGTATTTATGTAAAAGAATAAAGAAAATAATTTGGGGTTAAATTATAGCATAATAAAGTTTTATGGAACAGTTTTAAAAGCGTTAAGCACGTTAAAAATAACGATTTCTACGTTTCAAATAACAAGGGGGAAAAATGAATTTCTTGGTAAAGTTTGCTGCAAACAAATTTAATAGCTTAGTAGAACCAACAACCGTTGACATTAAAGCAGCCAAGACCGTAAACAAAACCACACAGGATTGAAGTAAAAGCAGTATACGTTAGTTAAAATATTGATTTTTAATCTTAGATATAGAGTCGGAAGGAGCAATAAAAAGGCGAAAATTGAATAAAAACCTATAGGTATAAAAAGATACATAAACTATATTCAGAAGAAGAGAATTAAAAACCGATAATGTCAAGGATAGTTGTAAGCAGACACGCGTCGCTCAGAAAAGTGGAAAATTGGAGCCAAGCGAGTTGATTGGTGAAAGTTAAATAATAAGGGCTAGAAATTCAGGTGGTAGAAGCATATGTATGCAAGAGAGCAATATGTACAAGAAAGATAAAATGATGTTTGTTTGAAGTTAGAGGCGTGGAGTATATGCTAATCCGGAAAATTGGAAGCGACAGTTGACGCGTTTTAAGTGCTTTACCGCATACTGTTGTGTTAATTTATGAAAATTACGAGAAATCGACGGTCGTTGGTGATTTTCGAAGAAAATCAGACAACGGTTAAACAAATATACCTGCCATTTTCTTAAACATGGTGGGGACAGGTTGGATTATATAATCAGGAACAGAGAGAGGTGACGGTCTCTTTTCTCTTTGCTTTTTGATTCCATCGGTGATACAATAAGTTTACTTACAAGTGCTTTAGTGCAGTCGAATTAAATTTATGTAAAAGCTGATAAAGCTGTATTAGTGAATAGTAAAGTTGAGATGTAAGTACTAGAATTTGAAAATTGTTTGGATGTGGATCAAGGCGAGGTTTGGGATAGTAGAATGTATTTGTAACAAAAGGTAGGAAATTTGGAGATTAGATAGTTATCAAAGACGGCAACATCTACAAGGGGCTAGTTAGTGCATCGCAGTACGAAGACAACTACAAGGTAGGAGATAGAATAAGACATTTCATGGTGAATATTTTCATGGTGTTTGTGGTGTTTTGATGTGTTTTATGATTGTTTGCTTTGATTTTTATTTAAACAGACATTTAAAGGACGGTTAAAAACGAAATTGATTTTTGAGCCTTATTCATTAATTTGCAGATAACCAAAAGTTGTAAAAAAGTATAGAGGATTTTTGATATTGGTCGTGCAGAGAATTTATATGCACATTTATAAAGTTTTAAGGTGAGCTCATGCTAGAACGAAGGGTAACGTATTAGATGAGGAATGCCCTCTTACTTTAATAAAAAATTATGTGTTATAAGGGTTATCCATATGCAAAATGATTGTTATACAATTTGGGATATAAAGCAATGGTATTATAAATTTGAAAAAAAAAATTAATTTGGATTTTAGATAAATAGAGTGTGATATTTTGGTTAATTGAGTTATTTTTGAATGCATGATTGATGTGTATTTCTATTTAGGTTTCTATGATAATAATGATAAAAGGTTTGTTTGATGTAACAGGTAGGTGTACGTAACATATAGGAAGCAACGAATAAAGAGAACGATTCAGGAGCAGCCGAGGCGAGATTTGAGCTAAACTTCACAATATTATAGCAGCCCAATTTGTGGGGCACGATTCCAGGTAAACCTCACGATATTACGGACGGCCCAATGCTGGGGCTCGATTATTCAGGTTAAACCTCACTAAATTATGTCGGCCCAACGCTAGAGCACGTAATTCCAGAGTAAAATACACAAAATTATGGCTTCCCATCGTGGGACTCGATTAATCACGAAAACTACACGATATTATGACGGCCCAATTTGTGAAGCACGATTTTAGAGCTTTAGCTTCACGATATTATAGCGCCCAATTCGTGGGGCTAGAATAAAAGGGTTAACTTCACAATAATATATATTATGCTGTGATAAGGGGTTGTTTAAGGGCGCACTTTATAGTAAAAGTCATTTAGGAATGAGTAATTACAATAGGCAGCAGAAAACTGCACTTATTTAGCAAAGAATTGAGAAATAGACATAGTTTGTAAATAGTAAGCAGTCAACACCCTGTAGATAAAGTTTTAGTGAATTTAGGTAAAGCGGATAATGATATCTTTCAGTGGAAGCACGCGCATATTTATAAGTAAACGATAAAGTGTAATTAGACACACATTCAAAAGGAGTTCCAGACGATTAGATTAATACGGAGATAGAAATAGAGCTTCAGGTAGCTAATATAAATGCGTACAAATATCTAACCATATTTTGATAAGAAATCAGATTAAAAATTGCGTGAACAACATGTAAATATGAAAATTAAAAGTCGAGTTGCATCAGTTGTTTATGGAAAAGCAATTAGATCTATCAAAACACAGCATGTTATTAACGAAAGACAGCTGCAAGCAGGTTACGATTATTGGGAATCGTGGAGCATTACATCAGAAACTGCTTTAAATGTAATTATTTGATTGGTCACAAATAAGCGACGAGTTCTAGACCATACCCACTGATGGAGTGGGAACGGATTGATATATTAGCAGGCACCGTGATAACGAAGACAGTTTTTAACTCAACAAAGGCCGAAGTGCGTCGTTATGAAATAAAGTAATACGTAAATTTTAAAAGTGAAAGATAAGACAAGTGCCAAGATGAAAACTATAATTGCCGATTAAACGTAAGTACGTTTTTAATGAATTTATTTTAAACTAAAACATAAAAATAATAGGGCTCTGAAGTCTGGGGGAACAGTAATACAATTTTGAAGTCCAGGGGAAAATACAGTAATACAATTTTGAAGTACGGGGAAAAATACAGTAATACAATTTCTAAGTCTGGAGGAAGAATAATACAATTTTAAGTTTGAGGAAATTGATTGATAAGAAGTAATAAGTTTGATATGAAACAACAATAAATTGGGGGTGCATAAATTAATAATGGTAGTCCATAGGGTAATGGCAATAATTGAAATGTAATCCTGAATTGGGGAAAATAATTTTTATTTCAAATGGAAGCGTCGATGTGAAGAAATAGACCAGGTCAGATTTTTTTAGTTATAAGACATTTTGTTTTTCTATATATTTTTTTATTTTGAATATTGAATTTGCTTAATATAATATGCTTGTGAAAAAGTCAACAAAAGAAGTTGCATAAGTATAAAGTGAGTAATATGATAACAGGTTTAGAATATTCTACACTTCGTTGATAAGGATAATAGGTTTTTTTTGGGTGACTTTGGGTTTTGAGTAAATAGGATAGGATGTTTAATAAATGAAATTTACAACATTAACTAATTGAAAAGTGTATTACAAATAATTTACAAAAGCTGTACATAATATATTGGTTTCATTATATAAAATCGAAATTAACTGAATTTTATAATTCCAAATAAATGCTAGCCGAGGTCATATTTAAATAGTTCAAGGAGGAGCTACAAGTTGAATAGGAAATTGATAACACGCAAGGCGGTAACGTATCGAATTTTGCTATTGGCAGACAAGGTTGCTTCAAGATAAAATCCAGTTAAGTTGATAGCAATATTAATAAGGCAGCCGGAGGAGGAGATAATTACAATCTTGTTTACTCATAGTAAATATTAAAATGGTCGTCCAAATGATGGAACGCGAATAATTTAGAGTACATAGCAAAATAAATATTAAAAGCCCAACGAAGGGGCTCGAGAATTCCAATAGCATAGCAATATATATATATATATATATATATATATATATATATATATTCTAGATTGGTATAAAACTCTTAAAATGAATTAAAATGCTACATGCACACAAAAAATTAATAAGGGTTGCTTTATACTTTTCAAATGGAAATAAAACGTGATTTAATGTATATTTCTCACACAAATAATTCGAGTTTGCAATTGCTTTGCTTGTTAATAAAAATACAGATTTCAGTATAATTACATAATCAGTTAAAACTTCAATTGCTTTCTTTATGGTTTTGCATTTATTTGAAACTCTTACAACGAAATCAAGTATTATCTATACACGAAAATATGGTTTGTTTTGAACACGAATGAATTTAAATGGCTTTATATTTTATATATTAGAATATTTATTTACACACACGAAAAACTATGCAATAATATTTGTTTCATACACAAAAAATTATGCTATTTATTTTAATGGTTTTGTATTTACAATACGCTTATTTTTATGTTGGGTGGAACTATGAATCCTCGGAAAATACAATTCTTTCCAGTTACTTTCTATTTGGGTGGATTTTGTTTATGGAATTTGAGTTTCAATGACTACTCGTGACGTCTTTATCACATCATTTTCTCCCAAATTGGAATATAAAATTTGAACGCTTCATATTTCCGCATGAATCAGTAATTTTATCATTTTTATTTCTAACTACGTTCTATCTGCTACTATTTCTACAAGACTTATAACGCACGCTCATAATCGTTTTTATACTGTGGGTTTTCTCCTTTTAACAATTTTTTAAAAACAACGTACAAGAATTAAATAACGTTTTAATACCCATAAAAAAACGTAATTTAGTAGCACCAAGCAACAGAAAGTTTGCAAGTATAAATAGCATAGCAATCCTAAGAAATAAACTAGGTAAAATAAAATTTTAACGAGAATTCAAGGTTGTACCTGGATTAAGAATGGAGACAATAATGGGAAAGAATCCGATTTGTAGGTTGAAGATAGCAATAGATGTGAAGAAGAAGAAAATTATGTGCTGTGAAGTATATTTTTTATGGGATGATGAGATAGATATTGGAGTTGAGAGAGACTCTATTTGTTTGAATTTATGTGAAGTATATGAAAAAGTTAATGAAAGAGATAAAAAGTAAGTAAAGTGAAGAGAGAAGCTACTGAAATAAAGGAGTAAGTAAAAGAGGTCCAGGTAGAGATAAATGGAGAAGAGTTAAAGGGTATTGATGATTCATGTAAGGTACGAGATAAAGTAGAGTCAGAGTCGTTTAAATATTTTGAAAATAGTGAGTAAAAGAATGAAAATCTGAATATTTTTACAAGTTAGGATGCTAAGATGGAAACATTTGAGGAAGATAAAATTAAAGATGAAGTAAATGATGGTGATAAAGATGTAAATGACAGCATCAGGGAGAAAAATTTAAATGAGGAGAAAGAATTTGAGAGTATCTGTGAGAAACCAAGTAACAATTTTGTAAATCATGCAATTGTTATAAAGAGACGCAATGTTTATAAAATATTTAATTCAAATATGAAAACTATAAATCAACGCTATAATAAAAAGTTTAATTTTCTAACTTCGGCTGATAGTATTTTGCAAGATTTGGTAATAAGGTTTTTTCTAAAATTGATTTGAAGAATTCATTTTTGTAGAGAAGGCACAAAAACTTTCGGTTGATGAGTGTATTTATAAATCGAGAGAAGACCTTTCTTTTGGTTTGTCTATGGGGGTAACGTTAGTAGTATAGATAGGAAGATTCTAGGCCAACTTCGGAAAATATTGGGCCACATTTTTTATGAGAAGTATTATTCTACAGGAGAGTATTTTATAGTATTGTATGTATTTTATGTATGAGAGAGGAATATTTTTTTTAACTTGATGGTACCATGTGTAAATATAATTGAATAAGAAGCAAAGGAGGATAATGAGAGAGTTGGGCGATGTTAAGTTAAAGTTGAGATATTTTAAAAAAACGTGATTGAAGAGAAATACCACTGCAAGAAAAGGATTATGCGTGGGTATTATAAGTCTTATAGAAATAGTTGTATATAGTATTTAGTTAAAAATAAAAATAAAAAAAAACACTTATTAATGCAGAAATATAACCCTCAACCTTAATTCAGCGGAATTGATTTTAAATTATACATTTTAATTTGTAGGGAAATTATGTGTTAACGGTGTCCAAGAGTCATTGTGCACCGAATGTTGTGAGAAAACTTACCCAAAACGGAGAAAAGTAAAATTTTACAATATTTAAATGTCAGCCTGCATAAACATATAAGCGTATTCTTTTTGAACATAAAATACATATAAAACAACACTCTTTAAATTCATACAGCGTTGACATATCATTCAAAAATAAAGCACAATCTTTAAGAATACTTTAGTATTCATTTATTAGTGTGTAAATATTATTCTCCTGCACAATGAAAGTTGTATTGCATTTATTGCAGACTGAAAAGACCGTAAAACGAGAATAAAATGGAAATACAAGGACATTAATTCTCGTTAAAAATAGCAAGCTTACGAGATTTTAATGCAGCGCATATTTCTTTTAAAGAAGCCCGACCTTAAAATCCATGTGTAGATAGCTATTATAGGAGAATACCTTGTAAAACAGGTTTCAGTGCATTTATAAAAATCGTCACACGAATCTAAAATGTAAATTTAATTTTTAGAACTACCACAATAAACGTTGTTTATTCAAAACGGAATACCCTGCATCTATTGAAAGACAAATAGTCCAGAATCTTCAAATTTATTTACGTTATTTAATAAAAGAATACAACATTCTTTCGAGAAATGTTGTAAAAGCTATAAATCATAAGCAAAAAACAAGTTAGTTAACTTGTCTGAATAAACGACCTATTTTGAAGAACGTACTACTGCCGGAACGGCTATACAACAGCTAAGATAAGAAGTTTAATGGTTCTAATAAATTGCAGAAGTTTGAGAGAGGGAGATAGCAACGTTGACTGGTAATGCATTAAAAAAGGATACGAAACTTTTTTGCGACCGCAATAACTTTAAACTGGCAGCTCATTAGAGATAACAAAGCATGAAATTGTGGGTAATTGTTGCATCATGCGGTGACTAATGCTTCGAGAACAAAATCAGAAAAATCGAGACCTATGATGTATTGAGATTAATTGATTATTTAATACCTAAAGTTGATGCTCGCGATCTCCTTTTATTGTACAGTGAATGCGAAAAATCATTAATATTTCTTATCAACTTCTATTACATTTTCTGGGTTTTTTTAGTGTTGCGGCCGCTTGCTGGAATAAACGTTTATACGAATTTGACGTATTTTTCTCAATTCCTCTCGGAAATAAAGAAACATGTTTTATTTAAAATATTTTTTATTTTTATGTAATACACAGGGCAATTATTTAAACTTTAATTGCTTTTTAATTCAAACGAGGTGTTATTCTTATAGAAAATATTTGCTTTTACGGCAAAACGTGTTTTAGTACAATAAGATTAAAATTGGGGTTTTAAATACACGAAACTATTTATTTTGGAGTATCAATTTGAATTTTAGGGTATCTAAAAGAAATAATTATTTTTATATACACGGCCTACATTATTTGCTATGTATTTACAATACGCTTATATCATACAAGATGGTTATTTATACAAGCGCATTTACGTTCTTCGCTTGTACATCAATGAGTAGAAGTACGCTTGTATTGTACAGAGCGTAACCCTAAATATACGGAAATTTCTCTTTTCCGGATTTTTTTATTTTGTGGGATTTATTTGTAAAATTTGGGTATCAATGACCTCTCGTGACCCCTTATCACGTCAATATATATATATATATATAATATTAAAAAATTACCTAGAATTAGTATCATCCAGCGCCGCCAAACTACTGCTAGTTCGTCCCTGAATTCTGTAGAGCTACTTATAATCTAAAACTGGTTGTTAAATGCCGTTATAAATATTCAAGCTATATAAAACTATGAATGCTTGTACATTAAACTTGAAATAGCTTCATTAAAAATTATTTGGGTAGTAACTGCTCTGTAAACTGATGTGACGCAGAAAATTAATTGTATAAAATTTATTTGCAATGTTTTAATAAATTTGATGTATAGATTATTTATACCACAATTTTAATTGTGAAGTGTTATATAATGGATTTTATTTGTAGTGACCATGCTGAACGCTGAAAACATGTAAACAAGTCTATATTCTAAGATTTGTCGTCCTGATATTAAAATGAACATCAAGTGCTAGATTAAATAAATAAAGAAAATACCTACCTAATTATTTCCTCCAGGATTTTATTGGTCTATAATTCCCTTGTACAATAATTCCTATAATTTTTATAAAGACAAATACTATATATATATATATATATATATATATATATATATATATGCTGTGTTTCCCTGTATTAGATTCGAGCCTCACGAATTGGGCGTCATGTATGCTGTGAAACCTACAAAAAGCTATTAACTTAACTAGTCCGTCTACTTTCTTCTGTTACTCGCCTCTTTACTCTTTTCCGCCTCGGCTGCTCCCCTAGATAAAACTTTCATCCTCAATCATAAAAAAAACAAACACATTCCTATCACAAACATCAACGTTAACTCTATTTACATCAATATTCACAATACATTAAAATTTCAAAATTAAAATTCAGCATAAATTTCAGTATCAGAAAATTTCAAGATTAAATTTATTATCATTTTAATGTGCATCCAGAATTAAAGTCTTTGTAGGATGCCTACTAATTAATGTAACAATATATGCAGACCAGAGTCTGAGTACAAAGGGAGCATCTACCACCCCTTTACGTTAATTAACCAGGTTCGTCTAATTGAGCTCAAAGACATACCCAAATTTTCATCAAGAACATAAATACTAAATACTCCTTTCGACTTAAACAAGAAAATTTCAGCTTAAAATTAAAAATTTGTTGTTAGTACAACTTCATTACAGTCCATTTTAAGTAAATAAATTATAAAGTTATTCAACACACACGAAAACATCAAAATCCAACAACAAAGCATAAGTTACCTGAAGGTTACTGCACTCGTGGCGTCAATGAACATCGTCCTCTGTTAATCACACCAATCCAACTGGGTTATGTTTAGGTCCTCGGATTACTGGTCGCCTTTAAAATTTACACCACCATTCATCTAAAGTTGTTTCAGGGCTTTTCCGGAACTCATTTGTGTATATCTGAAGCTTGTTTTGTGGATCCAGACACGTTTACGAATCATTTAATTATTAACACCCCCGAAAAATAACAAAGAAATTCATACTTCTTTCGCCAATATACGCCAAAACTGCCTACTTTTGTGTATTCATTTGTCGTTGCAAATTTGACTAATTGGTACAGTGATACTAAACTTTATTACCTTGTATCTTCTTTTCTAAGTGCACTAAAGTACATTCATTGTAGCACGTAAAGGACAAACTGTTTTAAATCACCAAAATATACGAGCAAACTGTTTAAATTATTCTATCAAACTCGGACAACTAAAAAGCACTGTTTAACGCATTGAATCAATTCGAAAATCTAAGAGAGCTTGTTCATATTAACCTGGGTATATATAGAGGTTAGCCTGTCTGTCGGTCTTGTCCCCAAAACGGACAATTCTTCAGAATTTCGCATGCTAGGTTCCCATTCCGCAGCCCGGCATGCGATTTTTACGAAATTTGCACTCGCATCAGTTAAATCTCAGAAATTTCGACACGGCTCGCAACGTCTGGAAATAACTAATTAATTTTTATACAGAAATGTTATTTCTACCTCTCAAGTTTGCCTCTTATTTTCAACCAATCGCAACCCAGTGACGTTGCTCCACTCATGCCTTTTACTATATGTGTCTCGGTCTTACGCATATTATCTGTCTCTATCTACCCTGTTCTTATTGGTGCAAATTGATATTCTTTATTATCGATTATTTCAGTCCATGTGGACTGTGAAATAACCCACCTTTAGCATTTCCCGTAACTATTAAGCTACGGTTTCTCCAGCATTCTCTGTAACCATTTGTTATCTGCCAAATTTACGCAGAATGAGCCTTTTAAAAATACGCAGGTGTTCAAACATAATACTTCTAAATAACACTTCTACGATTTGCATTTTATTGGGTTTTTTACAAGTTTTTATAGATATTATATGTTACTAATGGTTCAATTAACTCCAATTAAAATAATACCCTTTAATTTTTAGTGACTCCTAATCAAATATTAATTATTATCTGTACATTTTGTTTAATACCGGTTACTTAAAATTGAGTTAATTAATATAAATTTTGCACGTAATTTCTATTTGTTTCTTTACTAGGAATAATTAAATTACACGTAGAGCTTTTTAATACTGCTTCCTTTTTTTTTATAGCCAGCGTCTTGTACATAATTTAACTCCCTTATTTTTAATGAAACGAATGAATTTTTATGCTTCACGGTTTTTTTTTAATAACGCGTACCTTTTCCCAAAGCTTCTACACGGTGATTAAAATTATTTGATGTGATTATTTAATTTTCTACCCTGGTCTAAATATGAGTATTTTCCCCCTATTTGAATACAATTAATCCCACTTATTCGAATTCAAATATAAAACATTTAGACTGCCAAAAAACATTTACAAAAAAATTGCCTATCTATCTCTACCCTTATCTATCTAACTTATTTACCTTATCTCCAATCAAAAAAAATTATTTACACCTGTCCTATATCCCTGTTCTATTTCTAACTTTTAACTATACTCACTTCCCCCTACCTAATCCTATATACCTATCCTACTCTTACTCTATTCCTAACTCTCCACTAATCTTATAAGAAATATCTACACTTAACCTATCTTATTTTCTTCCTACATTTAATTTTCCTTCGTATCCTATATACCTATTTCTAACTATTTCCCATATTTATCCTATACTTAGCTTTATTTTCTATATCTATACTAAAATTCACCTATCTCTATCCTTTGTTCATCAAGTTATTTAAATCTAACTCTCTTCTTGACCCTCCACGTCTTTCTTCTCACCATCCTAATACTCTTCATCCCTATTTCTCCCCCTTCTATATCTATACTTATCCTCCCTATTATCTCACATACAATAAACTTATCATCCCTATTATCCTGACTCTTAAATATTGCTTCTTCTTCAGTCTCTACACATGTCTGTTTCTCATTTACTATTTTTTTCCTTTCTGCCGACAAACCAAACGATACTACTTTAAAATTCTCGATTTTTCTTTCTACGGAAAATCCTATGTACCTTCTAGAATGCTTGTGTAATGGAATCAGCCAGAATAAATTCCTTGAATCTACTTTACTAAAAATAAACTTGCCATTTAACCTCGTCAAAAGTGTGTCCATGGATGGTGGACAATGGAATTGTGGTTTGGTCCGTTGATTAATTTTTCGTGCATCTTTAATTAATTCTGCCTTCACCTGCTCCCGATATGCTGCTGTTGCTTCTACCCCCACTAATTCTGCATGTTTTTGTACTAAAGCTTGAACCTCTACTATCCTATCCTCTGGACATCTTGTCGTGTTGATCTGTTTAACTTCATCATCCTCTACCTCTACTACATTAATACTCAACCCTGTGTCATCCTCTGTGACTTCATAACTGCCCTTCCATGGCACTACCCTATCCTTAATCCTTACTACCTTCCTTTCCATATCTATCAAAACCCCTAACTGCATCATACAGTCAACACCTAAAATGCTCTGAAACTTCAGTCCAGGTACAATTACAAACTCCTGTTCACAGCTTAAACCTCCTATATCTATTTTAAGCACCACAACACTATTTACTACAGCAAACTTTTTTTTATTTGGAGCTACTAAATGGCTACGCTTTATAGGCATAATTCTATCACAAACCTTATCCCTAATTTTGCTGACGAATTCCTCCGATATTAAACTCGCCTCTGCCCCTGTATCAAGTAATACTTCTACATTATTCTCAAAAATCTCTATATTAATAATTGGCAAACATAATTTTTCCTCAGTTTCTGGCTCTACTTCCTCCTCAATTTTGAAAAATTCACGTGGATGTTCATATACATTTACACTGAAATCTAGTGGTCTGTCGCGTTCTAAAAATCCTGTCCAGGTCTGTTTTCCCTACTTGGTCCTGGTCTAGCCGTCACTTCAGCGTATGTCCTAGGCGTTTCCACTCGTTCCGTGTCTGTATTAGCAGTCCCCCTCATGTCCGGTGAACTATTCCTTCTGGTAGGTTTCGGTCTCGGTGCAGGTCCCCTTCCTAAACTATTACTTCTAACGTATGGTCGTCTCTGTTCCCAATTCTGTCGCTGGTATCCGTAACTATTCCCCCTTCTAGCATAGTTGTCCCGTCTATTGTCAAACCTAACTGTGTTGATCTATCTTTCCCTATTATCCCGAGGTCGTCCACTACTTACGTCGTCGTACCTCTGCAGGTACTCTAAAAACATTTCTCTGTCCACTATGTTCTGTAGTGCTACGTGTTGTCTTACTTCTACCTCGAAGTGTCGTGATAAATACTTGATAATTTGTCGGTCCGTCAGTGGTGGGTTTAGTTGCTTTGCTATGCTATACTTGCGTATAGCATATTGCTCCTACTTCCTGAAAATTCTCCTTAAATTTCCCTGTGATTAAGTCGTCTCGTACCTGGTCTTGTCTGTGGTCACTCCAGTAGTGCTTTAAAAATCTGTCTTCAAAGTCCGTGTAGGTGTCTATGTCCTGTCCTACTAAATTGTACCATGCTTCCGCATTGTCCTTTAATAAAGCCTTTATCGTATTCAGTTTAGTCTGTTCGTCAAATAAATTTCCCACTAGATTTCTTACACTATTAATAAAAATTTGTGGATTTACCCTGTTATCGCCATAAAACTTCATGTGTTGGTCCAATGATCCTCCACCTGTATAAAATCTGGGACCATCCCCCGTTAAACTTGACATGTTATATTTGATACTACTAACTTCGCGTTCTACCCTGCCTAACTGATCCCTACATGAGTCCGTTACTTTAGTCATTTTTATATTAATCTCTTCTTCACAGAAAATGCGTACTTCGGATCTTAAATTTCCCATTTCCTGTCGAAGACCTGTAATATCACGCTCATTTTTATCAACCCTATTTTCAACTTCCCCCATTTTTACGGTAAGACTATTTTTAAACTCTGTAAATTCTTGAGTCGATTGCTCAATTTTCCCGCTTATCTGCTCTAATTTTCTATTGGATTCTTCGTTCATCCTCTCTAGCATTCTCATTATCATCTCGTTTCCTTGATCCCCTGATTCCGTCCTCGACTGATCTCTACTGCCTCCAGCTTCTTCCATTTTCGAATTTTTCCCACACAATGCACTATCGTCACTTCCAATTTCCACTCCTTGACTCCTTAACCACTCTTTTCTCTGCATACGTTCTACTCACTCACACACACCCTAAACTACTCTTAAATTTATACACACACAAAAACTCTCTCTCTCAGATCGCCAGTTTCCTGAAATAAAATCACAAAAAATTTATTTGGAACTCGAGCCTCACTTTTGGGTCGCCATGTCTGCTGTGTTTCCCTGTATTAGATTCGAGCCTCACGAATTGGGCGTCATGTATGCTGTGAAACCTACAAAAAGCTATTAACTTAACTAGTCCGTCTACTTTCTTCTGTTACTCGCCTCTTTACTCTTTTCCGCCTCGGCTGCTCCCCTAGATAAAACTTTCATCCTCAATCATAAAAAAAACAAACACATTCCTATCACAAACATCAACGTTAACTCTATTTACATCAATATTCACAATACATTAAAATTTCAAAATTAAAATTCAGCATAAATTTCAGTATCAGAAAATCTCAAGATTAAATTTATTATCATTTTAATGTGCATCCAGAATTAAAGTCTTTGTAGGATGCCTACTAATTAATGTAACAATATATGCAGACCAGAGTCTGAGTACAAAGGGAGCATCTACCACCCCTTTACGTTAATTAACCAGGTTCGTCTAATTGAGCTCAAAGACATATTTAAATTTTCATCAAGAACATAAATATTAAATACTCCTTTCGACTTAAACAAGAAAATTTCAGCTTAAAATTAAAAATTTGTTGTTAGTACAACTTCATTACAGTCCATTTTAAGTAAATAAATTATAAAGTTATTCAACACACACGAAAACATCAAAATCCAACAACAAAGCATAAGTTACCTGAAGGTTACTGCACTCGTGGCGTCAATGAACATCGTCCTCTGTTAATCACACCAATCCAACTGGGTTATGTTTAGGTCCTCGGATTACTGGTCGCCTTTAAAATTTACACCACCATTCATCTAAAGTTGTTTCAGGGCTTTTCCGGAACTCATTTGTGTATATCTGAAGCTTGTTTTGTGGATCCAGACACGTTTACGAAACATTTAATTATTAACACCCCCGAAAAATAACAAAGAAATTCATACTTCTTTCACCAATATACGCCAAAACTGCCTACTTTTGTGTATTCATTTGTCGTTGCAAATTTGACTAATTGGTACAGTGATACTAAACTTTATTACCTTGTATCTTCTTTTCTAAGTGCACTAAAGTACATTCATTGTAGCACGTAAAGGACAAACTGTTTTAAATCACCAAAATATACAAGCAAACTGTTTAAATTATTCTATCAAACTCGGAAAACTAAAAAGCACTGTTTAACGCATTGAATCAATTCGAAAATCTAAGAGAGCTTGTTCATATTAACCAGGGTATATATAGAGGTTAGCCTGTCTGTCGGTCTTGTTCCCAAAACGGACAATTCTTCAGAATTTCGCATGCTAGGTTCCCATTCCGCAGCCCGGCATGCGATTTTTACGAAATTTGCACTCGCATCAGTTAAATCTCAGAAATTTCGACACGGCTCGCAACGTCTGGAAATAACTAATTAATTTTTATACAGAAATGTTATTTCTACCTCTCAAGTTTGCCTCTTATTTTCAACCAATCGCAACCCAGTGACGTTGCTCCACTCACGCCTTTTACTATATGTGTCTCGGTCTTGCGCATATTACCTGTCTCTATCTACCCTGTTCTTATTGGTGCAAATTGATATACTATATTATCGATTATTTCAGTCCATGTGGACTGTGAAATAACCCACCTTTAGCATTTCCCGTAACTATTAAGCTACGGTTTCTCCAAGATTCTCTGTAACCATTTGTTATCTGCCAAATTTACGCACAATGAGCCTTTTAAAAATACGCAGATGTTCAAACATAATACTTCTAAATAACACTTCTACGATTTGCATTTTATTGGGTTTTTACAAGTTTTTATAGATATTATATGTTACTAATGGTTCAATTAACTCCAATTAAAATAATACCCTTTAATTTTTAGTGACTCCTAATCAAATATTAATTATTATCTGTACATTTTGTTTAATACCGGTTACTTAAAATTGAGTTAATTAATATAAATTTTGCACGTAATTTCTATTTGTTTCTTTACTAGGAATAATTAAATTACACGTAGAGCTTTTTAATACTGCTTCCTTTTTTTTTTATAGCCAGCGTCTTGTACATAATTTAACTCCCTTATTTTTAATGAAACGAATGAATTTTTATGCTTCACGGTTTTTTTTTAATAACGCGTACCTTTTCCCAAAGCTTCTACACGGTGATTAAAATTATTTGATGTGATTATTTAATTTTCTACCCTGGTCTAAATATGAGTATTATATATAATTAATAATATGAAATAATAACTTGGACTTTTATGCAAAGCCTAAATGATCATTTTAAATCGAGCTAGTAATTGAAAGAAGGAAAATATAAGGTCTTGGACAGGATTTGAACCTGCATCTCTGTTTTGCCAAAACTGTGCGTTTACCAATTACGCCACCGAGAACGATGACTATAATTGGGAAATCTAAATCGTGTACAGAACCATACATAAACCTAACTTTCAATTACGTTAAGCATTTTTGTCAATTTGAAATGATCATTTAGGCTTTGCATAACAGTCCAAGTTATTATTTTATCTTATTAATTGCAATACGTTAGTATTTATCAACTTACCTTGTGTAAAAAAACTACCTAACTACCTACAAAATTACTCTCTTGACTTATCTATCCCTCTTTACATATAATTTACATATATATATATATATATATATATATATATATATATATAGATAGATAAGTCAAGAGAGTAATTTTGTAGGGACCGTGTGTATAGAAAACAGCAATAAATTATTTGCGCTCCAAATTAATTAGTTTTGACCTTAAAAGGAACTGATAATAGCATACATTTGTATTAATAAATCGAAATGTGAAATTTGCATAGTGTAGAAGCTTTGTAGTACGTAAAAACTTAAGGATAATACGAGTATACTTAGCTTTAATATTTTAAAGGTTGTAAATCAAGCACATCAAATAATAAGGAAGAGCTTTTGTATATAAAATCGATAATGTTAACGCACATTTTCTATTTAACTAAACAAATCTTTCGTTAAAAACAAATTCTAAGAAATCCACAGGTTGAACAACATAGGAAGGTCAATTCCAAACTGGCAAACAGTTCATAGAAAGACTGACAAACAAATAAACAAATTCCAGAAACCTGAATGTACGTTAGAACAATTCTTTAGAAATTTTAGTTAACGGTCGACGCGAAGGCTGCAAAAATAACAGGTGCTTTGAAAGCACGTAGAGACGGGATACCAACAGCATAGAGTAAACAAAGATATCAATTAACAGATGTGGGATAAAACACTCGTCTAAAGTGCGGGATAAGTTGTAGAGCTAACCGTGCATTTATATTTCCAATGCTCCACCAGAAGGTACTACATTAACCAGGAGGCGAGTTTTTTGTTGCCTGGAAATTTAGAATTTTGCCAAACCCTTGCCGTTTTAGGCAAGATAGGGATCTTTAACGTGCGTGACAACACTCACACACGAGACCTCCATTTAACCTCTCATCCGAACGAGGGCGTAATTTTTATGAAAAATGCTCACCTGTCATTTTTCAAGCAGTCGGCCGTGTCGGGATTTGAACCCAGGACCTTGGTATCCGTAGTCTTACGCTTACTACATTGATCCACGGCGACGCCTGTAGAGCTAACCACAATATCGATTTTAAATTGCTGTAGTGGGATATTAATAAAAACGTTAAATATGAGTTAAACGAGGAGAACATAGTTGGATGCTAGACCTAAAAGGGAAAAAAATTTTCTGATTGGCTGATTGCAAGTGGAATGAGAGAAATTTCTCGGAGCTTTGTAACCGTTTGATTATAGCCAGTGTGTCGGACTAAAAGCGGATTGGAACGAGAAATTCCTAGTTTTGAGAGATCGTTACATGTGGATTTTCAGAATCAAGTTACGGTGGTGGTGATTTCAATGAAAGTAGGGTACAAGAGGTAGGCTGGAACTCGTATAAATACACTAGAAGACGTAGCAAAGTTCTCTTACTTTTTTTACTTCTTCGGTTCGCTTCAGACATGCATGGTAACATCTACGTTAATTATTTTAAATCGGTGATAAGTGCAGTCCGTTTTAATTTAAATTAAAAGTGTTTTGAAAGCACGAGTAGGTGCTTAGTTAAAAGATGCTGTAATGTAAACATATTCGAATAACGAAGAGGATGTTACTGAGGTAAGCGATCCTAGATATTTTCTGAACGAGAGTGCTGATTATGGAAGATTTAGAAGCTTGATAACATATTTGGACAACTATATGGGTAGATATATTAAAGGCGTCTGCAGTGAATTGGATAACGTCTGGATGAGTTTGATGTACATGTAGCAGAGGGAAGTTCGATGGAATGCAGCGACGAGGTTTGGTTGGGCAACATCTTCAGAGGTGACGGTGCAAAAGGCGTACACCAGGTAACGAAATTTATTTTTGTTGTTATTGATTGAACATTTTGTGCTGTTATTTTGTGTTAGAGTGATTTGATATATTGGGTGTATATTTGATGAACATAAAAGCTAATTTGAAGGTTATATGAAAAAGACAATTTGAGTTTATTATTTGAAGGTTTAAATATATGACGTATAATTTTGATGTAAAAAGTAAACGGGTCTTTAGAGTTACTGAAAACAAAGATGCGATTTATTTATGCATTTAGACTAACAGGGTTTATACTGAGCTCACCATAGACCAGAGTAAATTTCAATTTAAGGTTTCAAGGTAGGCTCATCTACTTGTACTATATAAAAAAATGTTGAAATAAATTAAATTCATTAAATTAAAAGAAGTTAATGGTTGATATTGTAAAATTTCATAAACATGTTTATACCCGATTTTGTAAATATTGACTGGTAACGTAAATTTTTGATTTGTATGAATAAAAGGTTGTATGTTTCGTTGAATTATTTGAGTAGTAATTTTATTTGGTAGTCTAAGTGAGAAAGAGTAAACATAGGATGGGTAAGTATCTCTGAAAAAGCTGGAAACAGAGCTAGACGTGGTATTGCTGCTACAGGAGAGCTTTTCAGGAGATATTCTAATTTTTTTTTTAGGATAAAATTTTACGACGGTCCCATTAGTAGGGCTCGATTTTAGAGCTTAATCACTGCAATTTTATGGTGCCCAATTCGTGGGGCGAGAATAAAAAGGGTTTTTTTAGAAAACTACACAGCAATATATATATATATATATATATATATATATATATATATTGCTGTGAAAAAACCCCTACATTGGGTGTCTTTTATAAATTGCCGTGAAACGCCCCACGTTGGTATGTCATCATCATTCGTTAAGTCTGGGTTTCGTAAATTTTATATATCGATAAGCATTTCCTTGCATTATAATTTAGTACCCGTTTTGACAAATACTTGGCTTATGCTTCTTCTTTCTTATGGCGCGCTATAATCGTTATACTTACCCAATGGTTTTGAACAAAGGCACGACTGCTACCTTTGTTTCATTTTTCGGATGCTGTTACAGTTACGCGGCATTTATTACAATTTATGCGTGGCTCTAACGCCGTTATATAACCTATACCGACCACGTTTTTACCGGATGATACAATCGCTATGTCTAAGTCAATTTACATGCACATTCTAGGTAAAATTCAAATTACTTACATGATCTGTATATCTCGGAATTTCATCTCAGGATCCGCCACGTGTTGGGGTTGTCGTGTTTACGCAGTGTTAAACATCAAATTATTATCCGTTGCTGAACTCCTTATTACATCTCGTAAGGGTTTGAAAGGAAAGAGGTAGCGGAACGATAAGGGAAGATAAAGGCAAACTACATACCTTTTTTCTTTAAAAACTACACCGCACATACACACTTGTTGCTTAGTCTGTGTCAAGCTAATTGATCCCCGCTTCCTCGACTTGCGCACTCCCGCATTTCTTCTGCGCAGACTCGACCGTCACCAACGGCGGAAGTTAGCGTATCATTTCAAAAATACGCGGCAATTAACCTACAAAGTATCTTTAAACTTAAAACATGTTTATGGTTATTTTGGAATGTAACAATGTTAAATGTAGTTTTATACAGGTACACGCAAATTAGAGTTGCTGATACGTTACTCAAACGCCTTAGAGAGAAACGTCAAATTCTCTTTATTTTTTTGCTATACTAAAGCATTCTCAACAGGAACTCAAAGAAACTCACATTGGAAGGAGATATCTTTATTAGCAATCTTTTAATAAAACATCTCAAAACATTAAATATGAGAGAAATAGGTGGTACTAAATTGTTGTAAAGGGTAACATTAAAATATTTGTTGGGCAGGGAATTTCTACACAACATTTACATGCATTATTATAATATGAATGAGGTGACGCTTGCTCGAACTGAAAAATATATGTTTCTTTACACCACACAGTGTGACAATTTGAAAACCAGTAATGAGAAATATATCTAAGACGAAAAATCAGCAAGATTCCAAATACATGTCGGGGAATTAGAGAGAGAATCAAAATAATGTACTTTTCGTTTCACTACACCGCACGCCTTAGGAACTAGCCATCCACATTTAATCGTATTTAAATACGAACCTAGCTCGTGTGGCACACAGTTGTAGAAGATTTTGCATCCCCTCTTTGGACATGTGCGCTTGACTAGAATCGTACGCTTAGTTTTACAGATATCGTACTTTAAAGTTTTAAAGATTCCTTATTAATAACAATAACATCAAGAATTTCACATTATAGACTATAAGGAGTTTAAGCTTTTAAAATACGATATCTTGATAGCTAAACATAGCAAGGGAACGTATAATCCTTTACAACGGTGTGCCACACGAAGTAGATTCGTATTCAAAAGATTAAGTATGGGTGGCTAGTCCATAAGGGGTACGGGTAGTGAATCAAAAAGTACATTATTTAGGTTACCCTTCGAATTCCCTGATATGTGTTTAAAATGTTCCTGAGTATTATTCGTCTTTGAGATATTCCCCATTGATAGTTTTTAAATTTTCACGCCATAACAGATCATATACATAGTAATAATTACTACATTTAACCCTTATACTAGTCCTTATAGGAATATTGATATAAATTCGCCAATTCGTTTGTTTTACATAATCAACAATTCATAAACTTTCATCACCTAACGAGTTAAGTAGTAGTTTTGCGGTACAATATAATGTTTGCATATCAGCTGGTGTATCAT
This sequence comes from Platerodrilus igneus, assembly GCA_036346225.1. Taxonomy (NCBI): domain Eukaryota; kingdom Metazoa; phylum Arthropoda; class Insecta; order Coleoptera; family Lycidae; genus Platerodrilus; species Platerodrilus igneus. The sequence goes on along the minus strand of JARFIW010001372.1, from coordinate 188,239 downwards.
ACTATAATTATACATTACTACTAATAAAACAAACTGGAAAATTTTATGCAAACGTCCCACAACCCACTTAGCATTTGCTACATTACTGGACTTGAGTACTACTACTAGAGTTACTGAACGTCCATGGACTGTTGGTTTCTCTCTTAAGCCGTACGTAATTATTAAAGGAGGCGAATACAGTCTGTTAGTGCTATGAATTTCTATACTTTCATAAATCACAGAATATCAAAAACTTGTTACTAATGTCTTTAGTTCTCGAACGGTTACATAGAAAAATATAAGTCGGATATCCGTCAGTTAGAAATTGTGAAGCCAATATCAATTTTTATTGTTATCAGTTCCGAAACATTTTATAGTAAATGATAGATGGTCGTTGGATATAATCGTTGCTACATTGTAAATATAACTATTATAACTGTTTTCTCGTATATGCAAGACTTCGTTAAAATTAAAACAATAGATATTTTTTGAAATCTGCATTATCGTAGTTAATAATAACCTAGATAGATTATGAGAAATAAGCAGCACAAATAAATGTTAAACATTTACTTTTCGAATCTTTTCAGCACAAAAAAAGACAATTACTGCCAGTCACTGATACAATGTAGCAGCCCATGTAGATCACTCTCATAAAGGATCCATATACTAAAAATCGGTAGTTTTGCTCTTATCCCCTCGATGCATCCAGGCGTACAAAATAATATTGAGGGTGCATTACCTCTATCTTCGGTTGCATATAATAGTACATTATAGTTTGGTTATGGCTGTATTGCTTAATACAGTAACCCAAAGCTCTATCATCTAGAACTATATTGTCGAAATATTTTTATTTATTGTTTTGGTACTTCAATTGAACGAATAAATTGAGAATTACCGAGCTTGTGTGGAACAAATAATTGGAAATAACTCCTCTGTATAGAAATAAAGGGAACTATATCGTATCCAAACTGTCAGAAAGTTGTGATTGAAAAAGCTTTTACAAACGTATAGATTTTTAATTCTAATTTGCTTTCTGCAATTCTCTCCTTAAACACCTTTTAACAACTTTAACTTCAAGTTAGCGTCACCCCATAAATCTTAGTAAACTATAAATATATGTTTACTTAACTAATAAATTCATGAGTCAGTCAATATGGCTCGTACACCAATTTAAATTAGACAGGATATTATACATACAAATAATTTTCAATATAAGTTACAAAACGTCCATCCTATTGACAAATTTATTACCAAAATGTCGCCAAGGATTAAAAAAAATTTTCACAATCTGGTTTTTGTAAACATTTTGGTACTTCTTTCTTAAAGCTAATTGAGTAATCTTGTAAAATGTAGCTAATGGGTGATAGCGGCACGTTACCAGTAGAAGACTGCACATTCTTCTTCGCCCAATACTTGAGTGGAGAAGATGTTCCAGTTCTACGTTCATTCAGACCCGAGTACATGCTGGCTAGCCGATAGGCTATGCGTTGTTGTGTAGATTGCTCGTGCTGTATATTCAGATCTGAAGCATGCCAGCGATCACCCGAAATGCGAAAAAACTCAAATAAAAACATAGAAAAAGTAGAAATATTGCAGTAGCTAGAAGATAGATCGACCACGACAGGTTGCAGGTTCCTATAACAAAAGAAAATGTAATTAGTAGATTTAGTGAAGTGAGACTATTTAGCAAGTTTTACAAATATTTGGTTACAAAGACAAAAATGCATCATTTACAGTGTATTTGGTTGCGTCTCTAACAACTAATGCATTACTGCATAATAATTAACAACTGTAGTAAAACAATAAGCAAACAAACGCACAGAACTATTACATCAGATATATTGCATTTGTTCAACAACTAAAGAAAGAATATCTGAACCCGAAAGCCTATTATCTGTATAGAATAGAACCATTGTTAAATCTACAAAAAATTTATAAATATCTTACCCCTGATATGACCTTCAAAATAATCCTATTTATATGATCTAAAGTGATTGGTTTAGAAATTGTAAACCTATTAAATCCTATTCAACTGTCTATTATAAACTCATCAATTAACTTGTCCACAAGCTATTTGATTTATAATAATCAAGCCACAGCTATCGTTGAGCTTTCGGTCTTTTTAGTACAACTCAATATTTCTTTCTTACTGTAAGATTACTACATGCCATTGTACAAATAATCCTATATTTCTAGCAATCTGCACGTAGCAGTTTAATCTATGTTTACAAATACTCCTCTTCTTTTATGCTTTAGCCTGTGATACAACCCGTACTAGTTCTTCAAGCCACAAAAGGTGTTTTTTATCGTAACTACCTACCATCTGTTGTTTACCGATTATTGGTTTCCTTCCTCCTCTCCAGTACACTGTAGATTTAAAAGAATTTAAATTTAAAATTAAACACTTAAAAATTTATTAAATTCTTAAGTATCTGCAAAGTTTTTTTATCGTGCGCCTGCAATACCTCATTTTGGATTTTTTCGTATTGTTCAAATCTGGCATTCGTAGGAAACCTACTAGCATGGTTAGAATTCTTTACTGTTGTTTGTATATTTATCTTTGTATTGCCCATGTGTTTTCTACACGGGCTTCTAAGAAAAGTAATGAAAAACTTCTTTAAAATAGGTGTCCACTGCAGTTCCTGAGATTGCTACGTTGTTTGTACACCGTTACTATATTTCGCAACTTTGAACTCAATATGTCGAAATACAAACAAGAAAAATATTAACAAAGTGTTACGTACAATTTTGGTTTCAGAAAATCAAGCCGGTAATCCAACCAAGAACTTGGGGAAGTACCTTACTAAAATTCTGCATTCTAATTAAGTACCAAAAACTTGACTGTAATAACAAGAATAGTTGCTGGCTATCTCAGTGGGGAGAATGGTGTAACTGTTTGAAAACGGCTCCAGAGTGCTCTCAAATATAAATACCAACCTTAATCAGGATTTATCTTGGACGCCAACAAATCTCAAAACACCGGGGTCCTGTGGAAAACCCCCAGAAGGAATAACAAAAGGACGACAAAACCCGAGATCAGGAAAGTGATTCTGGCCTAAAATTCGCTCGAGAAATAATCGAGGACACTGATGCTTGAACCAACCAAAAATGAACATTAACAATAAAGACACTAATATGCATATTTAAAAACTGCTGGCAGGAAAAAGGGTTTTTAAAATTAAATGTTAAATTACCTGAATATTAACTACGCCTCTAGGTAATTACAATATATTTTATTACTAAAAAGTTGAAACTATTACCTTTACATTAGAAGCGAAAAACACGAATACAAGACTATTACACAATTATATTTTCATTACAAGAACATGTATACATTCTTAGACTCAAAATAAAATATCAAGTAAGGTGCAGTGGGGTAAGATCGTAAACGGGGTAAGATCGTAAACGGCCTATATTTATTCATACATAAATGCGAATATAATAACTCATAGTTAGAAACCTGCATTAAATTAATATGAAGCGATTCCTAGAGATGTCTCTCATTTATGCGGGGAATTACCTTATTATATATTCATCAAAAAGTACATCTTCTGGTGCAGTGTACATCTAAGTTCGTGTTGTCCAACAAAGTGTCGTGATTTTTAAGAAAATTTTGTGTTTTTTTAGTCTATTTTTGGTAAGTATGGAAAATATTGTGTAAAGTTTACATTAAATAAATAAATTAGATCAGTTGTCCAAAATTTACTGAGAAAACCACTACTTCGGTCTTGCCCCGAAAATATTCGTGCACGGGGTAAGACCGAAGTATGCAGCGGGGCAAGATCGCAGTAGTTTGTGCTGTTCATATATTTTGGTTATTTCTTCTGATATTTTCTTTCAACACTTATTTATAAAAAATTTTAGTTCCGAAATGGTTCGAAATTACGTTAGGAAGACAAGTCGAAGATCGTATACAACAGGGACGTTTGAAGAAGCCTTAGCAGAAATTAGAGCTGGACGTACAAATGCATTTAACGCCAGCAAAAAATATAAAATTCCGATCAGCACCATAATGGATCGCTTAAAAGGTAAACATGGCATCATAAATAAGTCACTTGGCAGATCAACTGCCATTTCGAAAGAACACGAACAACAGCTTGCTGATTGCCTCTTGACAATGGAAAAGTATGGGTTCAGGTTGTCTAGAAAAGAGGTGTTTGAATTAGTTAGGCAGTTTATTAAAGAAAACAAACTAAGAACCCCATTTAAAGACGATCTCCCTGGAGAAGATTGGTTTCTAGGTTTTAAAAAGAGACATAATTTAAGCATAAAAAAACCGCAAGCGGTAGAAGTGGCCCATAAACGAGGTTGTGATCCGTTTACGGTCCAACAATATTTTACATTATTGGAGAACACCATACAAGAACTAGGATTAGAAAACACTCCTTCCAGTATTTGGAATTTAGATGAGTCTAGTTTTTGCACTGACCCTTCTAAAACTAAAGTGGTTGGTGGTAAAAACGTGCCTTGCACGCGAGTAATAAGTGCTCCTGAAAAAAATAACATAACAGTACTACTAGCAGCATCTGCTTCGAGTGAAAAGGTCCCACCACTTATTATTTAAAAAAAAAACATCTGGGACCAATGGGTTGCCCCGAGAATACTGGCTTTTTTGAAACCACCTATGCTGCTACTGGCAATGGTTGGATGGAATCAACTGTTTTGAAAAAATATTTTGAAAAGCAACTTTTGAAATGTATTGATTCAAGCCGTCCAACCTTATTAATATATAATAGGCATGCTACCCATATTGGCGTCAAATTAATAGAAAAAGCTCGTGAATCAAATGTTATCATTCTATAACTTCCACCACATACAAGTCACATACTCCAAGCTTTAGACCTAAGTGTCTTTAAACCATTAAAGTCAATCTGGGACCAAAAATTAGTCACGTGGCAGAGAAGAAATATTGGAGTAAAGCTCCCAAAACAACAGTTTTTAGTAATGATTGGAGATATTTGGCGCGATTTAAACCCAGAAATAGTTATGAATGGTTTCAAGAAAGCGGGGATTTATCCATTTTCAAGGAATGTCGTTCCAGACTCTATGTTCTTTGCCAATACCCTGAAAGAATGGCAAGAAGCAAACGCCAAAGATCCTCCTAAAATGAACGAGGAACTATCCATTATTGAAGAAGCCCTTTGTCATCCACCTATAATCATTGATTTCCCTTTCGGCAACGTGGATAGTCCAGTTGAGAAAACTGTTAGCTTTATTAAAGAAAGAAGTGTTGAAATGTTACTTCAAGAAACAGTTTTCCTTTTGCCTGTGATAGTCCTCAACCCTCAACATCAGCCACATTTGAAAATCTATTATTGGAAACTGTAAAGACAAACGTTAAATCAAACATTCAAAAGAAGAAAAGAGTGGGAACAGGAGCCAAAGTGATTACTTCAGAAGAAGTAATGAATAGGTTAAGTACGTACAAGCGGTCCACAAAAAAATCCGTAAGTGTATTGAAAAATAATCACAGTTCTGACAACTTATGTACAATATGCAAACGTGATTACCAATATTACACTGATAGAAGATCATGGATTCAATGCATAACTTGCATGGAATGGGTTTATGGCATGTGCAATAAAGGATCAAAGAAAATGCGGTATGAATGTGAAAGATGCGTTGATGAAGATTAAATTTGAAAATTTTTATTTATAGAATTACCAAAATTAACTGTTTAAAATATGTTTTGTGAGTTGAATTTTGAAACTTTTAGCGTTTGCTACAAAAATGTTAAAATGTTATGATGCTTTGTATAGTTTTTCTTTTTAAACAAACTTCTTTCTCTAAGGAATTTCTTTAAAAGTGTGTAATTTTTAAACAATTCAACTAATTTTAATGCGGTAAATGGAATTCGGTAAATAATTTATGAATAATTCCGAATTTGCCCCAGAACACAGCAAGATAAATTTCAATAGATTGTAAATAGCCATTTATGAACTTGCCCCGCGTTTGGAGCAAGTGCGTAGTGGGTGCAGCTTGTTACAATTTTCTGTGTAATTAAAAATTTCCAAGGAAAAAATGGGTTTTTTTTTAACAAATTATAGAGTATTAACTCTATTTTAGGCTGATACTAATATATGTCAAATATTTAACAAATAACATATAAATAAATGTTTTAAAAGTGAAACTATGCAAAAAGCGGTCCGATCTTACCCCACTCCACCTTACCTCAAAATTTACTTTGCATAAAGGAAAACGTTCATGACCAACAAAATTACTTTTTAAATTCTTAAATTAACATGATGGTACTGGGGGTACGTTTATAAGTTCATACAATTCAAATAAAAAAATGTTTATTCATTTACAGTTACTGTAGCTATACTTTCAAATTGATCGTAGCTACCTGGAGTGATTTTTGCCAGTAGATACTACGGAAACAACTAAAAGCATTGATATCCTGAATTTAATTTGTTCTAGCTAGGTCCTACGGGACTTCGTTAAAGAGTTGGATGTTGTTATCTGACATTCTTTATTTCAACATGAAGTTGTCTACTGAAGGAATAGTTCTCCTAAAATTAAAAGTATCTAACTTGGTAAGGTATGATTCCGATCCTCATTGACTAATCACATTAATCAATTTGATTTGTAATCAACGGTTAGCTATATCTACCTAAGTTTTAAATGTTATCAGTTTAGATGGTGATGATAAAGTGCTCATTAAAACAATTATCTTCCCTTCATACATAATTTGAGATATCTTAGCGGAAATCGGACAAATGTATTATTTGAGTCGTTTTTCTATATCTAACATACGTTATGCTATCTTATTACAGGCTTTAACTAGAACCAGAGGAGAGAAGGCACTTTTCATCCTTTGAATCAGTATAATTTTACCTGTAAAACTTCTTTGTGTCAAGATGTTGTGGTCATAGGCGTCATCGTTATGCCTTATTAATTAAAACAAACTAATCATAAAACAATAATAATTTATCCTTAAAACATCCATAATGAATTTGGAAACGCCTGAGCATAAACAATATAAAATACAACAATAATCCTTTCTTAGATCAAGTATGCATTTAACTTAAAAATTATGTTTCTTAAAGCAAATAGCCTAACCGTATTGGAGGGATATACCAATACAGAAACTACTAAAATGAAATATTGTTATAAGCATTTCAAAGAAATGTTATAAAAGTTACTGTTTAGTAAGGGAGTCCGGGAGCTCCAAGACCCGGCAGTCAGTCAAAGTATTCAGCTTTAACATTGCAGTTGCTTAGGCTACTCACCATAGTACAATTAACTAATGTAATTTCGACTTAGAGTAATTAAAATCAAGTTGTTGAAATTCCATATGTAAAACCTGTATTAATCAATAAATTTGTTAAGAAGTTTTGGAACTGGTTTTTAAAAAGGCAGCCCCCAAGGCCCAAACCTTAACTGGCGCAGCGGTAGGATGTCAAAAAGTCAGTAGGAAATCCAAATTCAAATAACTGGAGCTCTGGAACTTTAATTCCAAATGTGGCAGAACCCAAACAGAAGTTGGAGAAGATACAAGAATCGATCGAATCCAGCGGAAACAGAAACTTGGAGGAGATACAAGAATAGATCGAATCCAAAACCGACGTGGACAAGGTACACACATCTACTAAGTCCATGAAACCAACGAAGCAATTAGCGTAAGTTCATTTCCTTAAACCAATTAACTTTTTTTTAAAATTATTCGATAATGCTAGTATTAGAAAAATTTTATTATTTATGTATGTACAAATTTTGACAATTACTACTACTATTTTATCCCATTAAATGACAATAATTGACTTATGTATTAAATGAATTATTTTCAAATTTATTTCTGTTTAAAAAGAGACTTTTAAAACGAGAGAACTAAAAAGACGCATTACATGCGCAAATAAACAAATTATTACGAATTAACTGGCGTAAGAATTATAGAAACAAAAACGAAAACAAAATTAATTTGCAATTTAATACCGAAATTTTTGTATATAATGCAACTAAATAAAGAACAAATTATTCAAACGTAACTTTCACCGCATTCCTATAAATTATAGAAACACCTTATAATTATCAATAGAATTAACAAAACGCAATCTATTATTAACTTAAACCATTAAATTATTATTACGAGTTAAATCCCAACGCGAGTCTTATCATCGAATAAACATTTACCCAACGCAACGTTATCAAAGGCTATAATTGGAAACGGATACATCTAATTATAATTACTGAATAATACCATTCAAGAACGCTTATCAGAAACTTTATAACGCTATTCAAAAACGCATTGCGATATTTAAAATTAACCTTACGAAACTCTATAAATAAATATCAACGCTACTGAAAACACCATAGCAACATTATAAGAAGTTATTTCAGTACAAAATTTAATTATAGTAAAACAGTTTTTGAAAGATTTATTCCAAAAATAAAACGCGCATTGCAACTGTATAAAAGGTATACTTACATTCGTTTAAGCGTGACATTTTATAATTAAAAACTGCAACAATTAACAAAGTAAAAAACGCAATCTATTTAAAGTATTGCAAACTGAAAAACAATAAGCTTCAGCAGATTAAAATATTGTAATTAAAACAATTCATTGTATTTTATGCAACATTAAACAAAACAATTGACGAAAAATTGCAACCTATATTTAAGACTCAAGCTAACCAGACAATATAATTACAAAGAAATCAGCCTATATATTATACACACCCACGAAAAGAAATAAGTGAAACAGACAAAATTAAATCAGCAAAAATTAACAAAGATAAAGTCTTAACTGGCGCGAACAAAATTAAAATAAATTACAACGAGAAATTACTCAGTCACATCGAAACTTTCGGAAATCAGACCTACAATAAAATTAACATCAGCGAAGTAAAAATAAACGTGTTCAAGGCTACAGCAAGCAACCAGACATTACTGAGCATAAATCTCATAAATAATTTACAGCACCGTATAACTAAGTACAAATACAAGCAACTCAATTCTTTAAATAGTCCAAAACAACTCAAACTAAAAATAATAAGTAACCCGGCGCAATCTAAACTAAAAATTAATAAACCCAACCAAAGAGTAACAATACAAACCACGAAATAAATCCCAATTTTTGCAAAACTCTGAAATTAATTAAAATTAAAACTAAATATTAATTATTAGAACAACGGAGATCAATCTCTTCTAGAGTATTTTATAAGTAAGCAAAATATTTTTGAAAACCTCCTACACACCCAGAGACAACGATAGCAACGTATTACTTTTACACCTAATCATTAGTAAACTAACTGGACGGGCACTAACATTAATAACCAGCCAATGGGAAGATTTTAAACGCATATTGATTGCATATTTTGTTGATCAAAAGAACCTAAAATGCCTAGTACGCGACTTAATAAACCTTAGAATAGAAAATAACCAATCCCCGTATCAATTCGGAATGAAATGCCAAGATGTAAGAAGCTTAATCTTAACGAAATTAAAAATTGAAGAACCCGACCAAAATATCAGACTTTTGAAAACAAAGATGTATGACGACATGGCATTAGACACATACCTAAATGCATTACCAGAATGACTATCAGACAAAATCAGATTCCAACGTCCCCAAAACTTAGAGAAAACCATGGATATGATAATAGAAGAAGGACACGCAATGTATTACAAAAACAGATTATACAACCCCAACGCGAATAAAAATTATTCACCAATAAATACTATACAACCCGCGAGACAAAAAATTCCTCAACAAAAATTTACACCATTCATTGCACAAACAAACAAACCGCGAAGTAATAACTCAAATTTTAATAACACGAATTTTAATAATCAATATAAACAATTTCCAAAATCAATGTTTAACCCAAATTTTACAAAACCCTATTAGAAATAACCCAATGACAAATAACAATAACAATCCTAGTAACTATTATAAACCCACACCTATGGACACCAGACCTAATACAAAAATAACGCACATTCAACTAAGCAATAATCAAAAACGAAATTTTACTTTGGAAGAAGTATTCCATCAAGAAGTAGAGGAATTTGATAATGACCAGAATAGTTACATTCACCCCAGTATGAACAATGAACCAAACCATTCGAACAATTATGAACGCGAAGAAACATGCGAAACTTATGACGAGGACGACAAAGAAAACGCGTGCTGAAATTTTCAGATAGACCGATTCGTAAACGACCAAACTCAATAAATTTAAATAACATAAACCACCTAGTACTACCCTATATAGAAATACCCCATGCCTAATTTAAACTATTAATCGATACCAGATCATTAAAAACACCTATTAGCACTCGAACCGTAAAGAAACACTATTTAGATTACGTAGAAAGAGAACCATTTAAAATTTAAACAGCCCATCACACAACCCTACACCAATTCGTAGCTAATATACCCTTACCGAGAACATTCAATGTAAAAATGAATCATAAGTTTTGTATTTTCGAATTCAATGACAAGTATGACGGACTAATAGGAATAAACCTTCTAAGAAAATTAGGAGCCAATATTGACATAAAGCACCGTTTATTAAGAACGAAATACGAACGAACCTCCATTAAATTTCAAAATACCCAAGTCGAACAAAAATACACAATAGAACCCCGAACAGAAAAAAATAAAAATCCCAGTAAATTCAAGTAACAAATTAGGAATAATAAATCATATAACATTTCAACAAGGAGTAGAAACCTCAACCGCATTAGTACAAATAAAAGATAATTATGCCACTACGACGATTTTAAACTCAAAAGGCTACCCCGTAGAACTATCATTAACTTACCCAATTAATGTAGAAAAATTGAATCTTAACGAAATGGAGATAGATGAAAATTTAGACGACAATTACAACCCCGTAGAAAACGACGAAATATTAAGAGAAAATTTAAATAACATTCGCTTTAATACCGACATGAATCAAGAAGAGCAAAGAACAATTAAAAATTTATGTTTTGAATACCGCGACATATTCCATTGTAAAGGAATACCTCTAACATTTACCAATACAGTCAAACATAATATCGAACTAACGGATAACAAACCAATATTCACAAAAGCATACAGATTATCTCAGACAAGCCAAGAAGAAGTCGATAGAGAAGTAGCAGACCTACTAGACCAAGATATCATACAACACTCCAACTCACCATAAAGCAGCTCCGTATTAATAGTACCCAAGAAGTTAGACGCATTAGGAAAGAAAAAATATAGAATGGTAATAGACTATAGAAAGCTAAATGAAAAAACGGTAGACGACAAATACCCACTACCCAATATAACCGAAATTTTAGATAAATTAGGCAAGTGCCAATATTTTTCAACATTAGACCTCGCCTCAGAATACCATCAAGTAGAAATGGATGAAAAGGATACACCAAAAACAGCCTTCAGCACACCGAGAAGATATTATGAATATAAAAGAATGCCATTTGGATTAAAGAACGCACCCGCAACTTTTCAACGAGTTATGGACAATATACTACGTAGGATACACAACGAAAAATGTCTTGTGTACCTAGACGACATCATAGTTTACTCAACATCAATAGTGGAACACATAGAAAGATTAGTAGAAGTATTTGAAAGACTAAGGAAAGCACAATTTAAAGTACAACTATACAAGAGCAAATTTTTACAAAAAGAAGTATCATTTTTAGGACATGTAATAACACCCCAAGGAGTCATGCCAAACCCCGACAAAACAAATGCAATACTAAATTACCCCATACCAAAAACGAACAAAGAAATTAAAGGATTTTTAGGACTTAGTGGTTACTGCCGTAAATTTATTAAAGGTTATGCTCAGATAACCAAGCTCCTGATATATTGTTTAAAGAAAGGAAATAAAATTGAACACACCCCAGAATTTATTAAAGTCGTAGATAAAATTAAAAGTATATTAACAAATCACCCCGTATTAGAATACCCGGACTTTTCGAAGCCATTCATATTAACGACAGACGCATCAAATGTAGCATTAGGCGCAGTATTGAGCCAAGGAACAGTAGGTATCGATAAACCCATCGGCTACGCATCCAGGACCCTGAATGAAGTCGAACAGAAATATAGCACGATAGAGAAAAAATTGTTAGTCATAATTTGGGCAACAAAGTATTTTAGATCATATCTATACGGACGAAAATTTTTACATATACACGGATCATAGACCGTTAGTATGGCTATGCAAACTCAAAAAACCTAATTCAAAATTACAACGATGGAGAATCCGATTAGAGGAATATGACTAGGAAATTATATACAAAAAGGAATTTATAATAACAACGCAGACGCCCTAAGTAGAATACAGCTCAACGCACTAGAAACGGAATCAATTATAGGAAACGTAGACGAAACGGAAATAAGAGAAGACCCTAAACTTATCAGATGCAAAAGAAAATTAATAACATTAGACGACCTTGACGAAATAAATGATGTAATCAGAAATCAACACGAAAGAAAAACTAACCATCGTGGAATTAATGAAACTCTAAAGCAACTCATGAAACGATATTATTTCAAAAACATGAAAGAACTAACAGGCTTTATTAACCAATGTGAAATATGCGGCAAAGCAAAATACGACAAGAAACCCCCAAAAATACCCTTAATGTTAACCAAAACACCTGACAAACATTTTCAAAAATTACATGCCGATACTCTAGTAGTAGAAGCGCAAAGCTATTTGGCAATTGTAAACGCATTCACAAAAATAGGTCAAGCAATCGAAAATCAAAACGATATAAAAACCATAATTAGCAACCGAATATCACTAACTCAATCAACTATTATAAAATTCAATAAAACACTAAGAAAGCTAGTAAGAAACCAAGATAGTACAGCCAACCGAATACAAACCCTTGAAAGTAACATGCAAATTACCATGTTAGGCATGCGAGTTTTAATTAGTTTCAATACAATATTCACCCAAACAATATCAACCCTTACCTTAATTCAAGAAATTTAGCCACGTTAGAAAACGCAGTAACATTTGCAAAATTAAATACCCTACACTCTAATATCATAGAACCAACGGACTTATTAAAGAAATTATTAAGAATTAGATCATTTATAACCAACAGTAAATTACCCTTTGATGTAGTAGAATCAAACATTCTAATATTTGAAAAAATAGCTATAGTTAAAAGCTATGTATATAATAACGACATAACATTTTTAATAGAGGATAGTAGAAAATAACATTTGTAATTATTATCATTTATTTGCTTTTCCAATGAAAATTACTAGCATGTATCAAGTTATTATACCCAAAACCAAATTCCTATCCTTAAATGAACAAAAATATGGTTATACAAACAAAAAATGCAACGAAGTCACACCAAATCAATATTTATGCCAATCATCGACAACAAGAACTATTCAAGAAGACAGCCCTTGCGAAGCAAAATTATTAAAATTTTCAAATCATTACGAGAACTGTGAAGCCAAACCCGTACAAATCACCAATATGAAAATTCAAAAAGTTACAGAAAACAAATGGATAGCCATTTTCCCCACAGAAGTAATAGCAATAGTCCACTGCAATCAAGACGAAAATAACCTAGCACTAAACGGAAGTAAATTAATCACCCTCAAAGAAGATTGTTATTTAAAACTGAAAAATGAAATGATCAGAGTTTACCAAGATCCTGTAGTAACCAAGAAAATCGCAAACTTACCAGAACTACAAATCAAGACAACGCCAATCAAAGACAAAGAAATAATTCAAAAACCCATGCAACTAGAACATCTAGAGTTAGACGACCTCAATCACGTCATGAAACTAATGGAAAACTACAAAGAACATTTGAGTGAATTAAAAACGCCCAAATTACACTACGATAGCATTTGGACAATTGTATTAATCATTTTGACTATTTTATTGATCATTTATGTAATTTACAAAATGTATATTAGATATAAAAATAAAGAAAACAGTTTTAGATTTAAGGCAACAAAGGTAAACAAAGAAACAAATATACCACCAGAAAGTATGAATTTTAAGCAATGAAATTAAGTAAGGAATGTTAAATTAAAAATTAAGAAAGGAAAACCCCTAATTTTATATGTACGTCGGGAGGAGTTATGTATCCTCCAATTGATGTATATATTATAAAATAGAATAATTAGAAAATTATTAAAAAGTGTTAAGAATACGCTAAGTGAAATGCAACAAAGTAACACAAGGACAATTTATAAAGTTTATTAACAGTTCATGAGAACGGATGCAATACTTTGTATCCGAGACGATAGTGACACTGCAGATGGCAGGTCACAGACGGTCAAGATACCGTGATTACTTAGAAATTAAGATTACAACAATATAGTAATGAATAGAGTTAAGAATAGGCAGGCATGAAATCTGCAAGTTCCCACAGCCATGTGAGGGGGTAGGGACATTATAAAAACCCGGGAACTCCAAGACCCGGCAGTCAGTTAAAGTATTCAGTTTAACATTGCAGTTGCTTAGGCTACTCACCATAGTACAATTAACTAATGTAATTTCGACTTAAAGTAATTAAAATCAAGTTGTTAAAATTCCATAAGTAAATTCTGTATTAATTAATAAATTTGTTGAGAAGTTTTGGAACTGGTTTTTAAAAAGGCAGCTCCCAAGACCCGAATCTTAACTCGCGGTAATGTTTTGCACTAGTCTCTTCTAACCTGTCATCTAGCTTTAGATTTATTTGCGTTTTTCTCGGTAGCGGTATCGTACTACCAATCTTGTTAATATTTGCACAGCTTCATCCTCTAAAATATCTTATTTCGATAACAACTACACATTAATCTTTCTTGCCTTACGATACTAAAATTATATTAGTCAAAATTTACAATCTAATGATTTTTAAATCGTTGCTAATTAATTCCAAAAGCTCTTCTATCAATAGAGGTATTGAACATTTCTCCAGTATATTTGTTAAAGGCTAATAGCAACAGTTCGCGTTCCGATCCCAAGATTTTTGCGTTACTTTCTTTAATGGTTTATAACATTTTTTGTCTTGCTATATATCCGCTATAGTGGCCGTAGATCTGTGTAGTGTTTCTAATCTCTTGAAGTACATATACATTATTCCTATTTGCACAAATTTTCTTGTATTACTTACGTCAGTAATACCTTTATATTACATGTGATTTTTCAATGCTCCACCCGAAGGTACTACATTGGCCAGGAAGCGAGTTCTTTTTTTACCTGGAAAATTTGGAATTTTGCCGAACCCTTGCTGTTCCAAGCAAGGTAGAGATCTTTAACGTGCGTGACAACTCTCACACACGGGACCTCCATTTTACCTCTCATCCGAACGAGGGTGTATTTTTGTGATAAATGCTTACCTAACATTTTTCAAGCGGACCGTGTCGGGATTCGAACCCGGAATCTTGGGCGTAGTAGTCACACACATACCACTACGCCACGGAGCCGGTTAGTGTTTTACCGTAAATGATAGTTGGTTGTTAGATATTATAATCGTTGTTATATTGGAATTGTAGCTACCACAACTGTTCTTTCTCATGTACAAAATCTCGTCTAAGTTACAACAATATTATTTGAATTCTGCATTATTGCAGTCATTTCTAATTTATATATAATTGTTAAATTATTAAAAAACTTAAACTGCGGTTAAGATAAACATTTTGGGCAATGCGGCCCTGCTCAGGAGGGCTATCACTGCCGCGGTGCTCGTGGGAGAGCGATAAAATTTAATAAAAAATGAAACAAAGGTGAATCTACATCAAGGTCAGTAATGTCGTATGGGAAACACCTGACCAAAAAAACACAACAACTGCAGAAATAGCTGACAACCCTAGTAGGAGTGTTTTGTAGGACATGTTGTCCGCAACCACACTAGGAGATTTACAAAGACAGCGAATGAGATGGTCAGACGAAGTCAACTGACACCTCATTCAATGTTACTACCAAGCAACCCACTGCAAAACCAACCTTACAAATTACAGATCCTTACTACAAAAAGCATTCACAAATAGATATCCTGAATTATAATTCATCACAGAACAAAGACTCCCAGACCAAGTACGAGCGCATAACCATAAATAATAGAATACCACGACCAGAACTGGATCACATAAAATAACAATTACAAGTACAACAAAAACAACAAAACAAAAACCAAACAGAAACGTATACCAAAAATAAGATAGCAAGGAAAACACAAGAACACATACAAACACATAATAAACAGAAAAAAAACAAAAAAAATCATACAACAGCAACACGAAGTAACACAAAGTACAGACAAAGAAATTACAGAAATGGAATTAAATTTTGAAATAACGTAGATAGAATTCAAAGACACAAGCAACGACATCAAACAGTTCATACAGAAATTACTAGATAACCCATATATAAATACAATTGCGTACATTAACACAATCATAGAAAAAAGAGAACACACCACAACAAGAATTCACACAAAACAAAAACAATCAACAGACAAAAGACACAAACAGTCACCATGGTAACCCAGAATACAGACAAAAATATTAAAACTGAGAAAAGACATAGGACAACTAACACAATACGTATAAGAAAAAATATCAGAGAAAAAATGAAGAGTAATAGGAGAAATGCCGAAAGAAAACGCAATAGAACAACTAGACGAAAAGATGCAAAAGCTACAAGCACTAGCCACAAGACTCACAAGATACCAAAAAAAGTAATAACAGAAAAAAACAAAACAAAACATTAATCCAAAAAAAACAAAGAAAATTCTACCAAAAAATAAAGAAAAACAAAAATATAATAAACAACCCACTAAACATAATAGACACCGAATACTTTTGGACCAATCTATAGTTCAACCCAACACAACACACAATGGATCCAAACAGAAACAAACAAATACAACACAATAAAGAAAATACAAGAAATAACCATCACACACGAAGAAATTAGCCAAACTATTAACAAATCACACAACTCGAAAGCACCTGGCAACGACAAAATAGTAAACTTCTGACTAAAAAAATTTACAACGACACACGCTCCCCTAACAAAATTATTCAACAAATATATTACACAACCACATACAACACTACATACATTAACAAAAGAAATAACATATCTCAAATCAAAGGAAGTAAAAGACACGGAAAATCCATCAAAATATCGCCCAAAAACAACAATATACAAAATACTAACATCCATAATAACACAAAATCTAGTCACACATGCAACACAAAACAACATAATACATGAAGAACAAAAAAGATGCAACAAAGAAACATGAAGATGTAAAGGGCAATTTATAATAGACACAGTAATAACGCACCAATCTGAAATTAAAAAAAGAGCATTACACTACTTATACATAGACTACCAGAAGGCATACGACAGCATACCACACTCATAGCCTATACATATACTAGATATATACAAAGTAAACACAGCGGTAATAAGATTTCTAGATACAATAAAGAAAAACTGGAACAACACTTTTCATAAAACAGGTATTATAAAAACAAAACCAATAGAGATCAAAAGAGGCATATACCAGGAGAACTCCCTAAGTGCTTTCAGATTCTGCCTAGCACTAAACCCACTATCGAGCTTAGTAAACAACACAAAATATGGATACAACATCACAGATACACACCTACACAAAATAACTCATCTTCTATGTATGGACAACCTCAAACTAATAGCTTCAACACACTCACAACTTAATCACATACTTAAAATAACAGAAACGTACAGCAAGAACATAAACATGACTTCGGAACAGGCAAATGTAAGAAAAACAGTATAATAAAAGGCAAACTAACAAAACTAGAAAACTACACCTAAACAACAACAACGATCACATACAAGCAATGGACACCACAAAAACATATACATATCTAGGAAACAAACAAAAACTAGGAATAAAATACACACACAAATGAAAGAAGAACTAAAACAAAAATACAAACAAAGATTCACAAAAACTACTAAAGGCATCAATATATATATATATATATATATATATATATATATATATATATATAATACATTGAAAATTCTTATACAGTGCATAATGTATATAATCCATTAAAAAGATTATTTAGTTGGTTGGTTAGAAGATGGAAAATCGGTTTCCGAAATGTGTGTACGTATTCGGAATAAGTTGCTAGATTACAGTTTCAGTTGTGGGTGGAATATTAAAAACAAGAAATTTAATAAATTACATACTCCTGGGATGCAATTATAGCTCTTTATCGATTAATTGTTTAGAAGTTGTCACGAATGAGCCGAACAAAGACGACGCAGTAATTAAACAGATGGGTGAAATTCATACTAGGGCTGAAGCAAATTCGTCTTAGTAGTATGGTGATTTTGCTTAGTAGTAGGGCTACTTCGTCTCATAATTGCATTATTATTTGATCGAATGCGTCTTTAAAAATTATTATTAAGTGGTGAGTTATACATCAGCGAACAGTGCTGACTCAATTTGTATAAGAATAAGGCAATACTCTTTGTGCTTGTGTGTTTATATTCAAAACTTGTATATTGCTATCGCTTTCCTTGCCCACCCCCCGATTGTGTTCGGATGTTTTCAACATCTTTCGCTTTCTTCTATATGCTCTATATCACTCTGCTTCAAAACTTGTGTACATGTTTAGTTATAAATTTTGTTTATCGCATGCTTTTACTTAAGTTTAATTCTTTTATGTTGTGTATAAAACAAATCTGGCAAATTTTGTTAGATCCGAACCCTGTTACGCCCATTGTACCAGGAAAGGTAGCCTAAAAACGCATTGGGTTAAGGAGCGTAACTCCTACTCATCTGCATCGGAGTATAAATGTTCGACTTTACCGGTGGAAAAATACTGTGAACCCTGCGGTGTTGCCTTTACTTAAATGTACAATTTACGGAAGCATCGAGATCGGGCTGCATGGTGCAACCTCGGCAACATTGAGGAATATACGTTCAACTTTGTCGACGGTCCCAAAATCTACCTTATATGTGATTTTCCGATGCTCTACTCGAAGGTACTACATTAGCCAGGAAGTGAGTTTTTTTTAACCTGAAAAATTTTGAATTTTGCCGAACCCTCGCTGTTACAAGCAAGGTAAGGATCTTTAACGTGCGTGACAACACTCACACACGGGACCTCCATTTTACCTCTCATCCGAACGAAGGCGTATTTTTGTGAAAAATGCTCGCCTAGCATTTTTCAAGCGAACCGTGTCGGGATTCGAACCTGAGACTTTAGGCGTAGTAGTCACACGCATACCAACTACGCGACGAAGCCGCTTCCCAAAATCTACTCCTGAACAGCAATAGAATGGTAGTATTTGTTGCAATGTGTGCGATGTGTATATGTTTAAGCCTGCGTATGGTGGTTATCTACCCTGCAGCAGGCATAAGAATACTGCAACTGCTGCCAGCGAGAGAGACGATACATTCCAAATTATTAGCACGACGATTAAAAACCACCTTGTTAGCTATCGCGTAAAGAACGTAGACACCGGATGCAATGAAGTGCCCTAGTTTTTCCATGTACAATAGGAGCAAACTATTGATTTAATCCGTACAATGTTAAACATACATAGGGCGATACAGTTCAATTGCGAGCATTATTGCTCTTGTACCAGAAATGGGGTATTGCTCTTAAAACTACCGATGTAAAATTGTTTAATGCGAAAAATGTGATTATCGTATTTGGCTGCAATCTTCAAAACGAGTACAAGAACTTGTGGTAGGTTATGCGACAAAAATCAGAAGAATTTGAACACCGTGAGTCTGGGTGGTCTTTAGAGAAAGCACTCTACTTAGAAATAAACATTAACAAGTTTGATCCGTAATATGTGTACTAGTGCAGCGACTTACCCGACGAGATTAAAAAGAGTGAGCCTCAAAAGAGAATATCTTAGATTTAAATTTTATATCTAAAATTAGATCCTATTTTTTACTGTATTCGTTTTTGCATATCTGTAATTAAAAAGCATGTATACAATGGTCTATCGTCTTTACTGCGTGCATTGCTTGCTTAAGCCTTAACATAGAGAAATTATAAAGATTTCTACTACAAAGTTTGCGTATCCACCACAATACTTAAGAAATACTCGGGCGCAGCGGTTCATTTACGTACACCCTGCACTGTTCCCGCTTTCTCAATAATTTAAATTTTTAAAATCTTGCAATCCTATTAGTCTACGTAGAAGATGGATGACGTGAATCGGTCGCTCCGATGGAGCCTAGCAATTTTAAATAAAAGTAAATATACTGGAGCGTTCAAAGTCTAGAAAAATAATGTACAAGTAAGTCAGAAAAAATATTCTGTAGTATTTAACAAAAAAATTGCTTTGATTATGTAGTGACAAAAATTCAAGACATGTTTTAAAAGTGACGTTGGGCAGAAGAACATAGCCGCTAAAATCTTAGGTTGTAATCATCTAGAGACTTGTACTACGTAGTTCCGGTATCTACCACATCGTTTAAAAATATCGCGGCAATGTAGTTCTCTTACGCGAGTTACGTTTCGGGCCTTGGGAGCGGTGTTTTTAAAAACTCTTTTTAAAACTGCGCAACAATTTATTTGGTTTAATCAGATATTAATATGTAATTTTGACAAACTTGATTAAAAATACTCTAAGACAAAAATAATTAATAATTGTACTAATATGAATGAGTAGCCTAGGCAAACTGCAATGTTAAAGCAGAAATACTTGAGACTGACTGACTGGTCTTAGGCCCCGGGATATTTATATTGTCCCTGCCTCTCACATGTTTGTGGGAACTTGCAGACCTCCTGTCTGCTTATTTCTTAATTCTATACATTATACAATGTAACAATCTTACTTTCTAGGTAATTACAGTTCTTAACCATCTGTGACCTGCCACCTGCAGTATCATTATCGTCTGGAATACAATGTATTGCATCCGTTCTCATAACTGTTAATAACCTTTATTTAATTATCCTTGAACTACATTGTTGTACTTGACTTAATAATTTCTTTAACAATTTCTAATGATTCCTAATAACTTCTTTATTATACATAGATTGGGGGATACATAACTCGCGTACCTTGTTCAGCTCCCACTCCTTCGATAATTTGAAATTTTAAAATCCTGCGATCCTATTGGCAGGCCTGCCAAACCATCTACGACGACTGCCAGTCTTCGATTCTTTATAATCCCTGCGGTGTGACTTTACATTTTATGTATGGACAAGTAACTACCTTCGTAAGACTATTATCCCATATTCAAATAATTGCAAGTAATTGACGTTGTATGGGGAAGCACCCACTTTTAAATTTTTAGGTATTGGCTATGGGTTGGGCAAAGATTAAATTAATCGCAGATTCGGACTTCTGAAGAAATTGAGTCTATCCAATGCTTCACACGCTAAAAGAATGTTTAGAATAAAAAGTATTCTGACAGATTTTAGAATGCGTAAATTAACAAAATTAGCTTATCGGATGAAAAATAACATAAGGTAGGTCATACCTAGGAATACATCAATATTGGGCATAACAATATAGATTTAACGTAGTAGTAGATATTATATATTAATTTAGGTTAGTGTGTATTATATCTTCTTAAATTTAATCTTTTATAAAATTTGTTTATGTTTGTTAATTTTTACGACGACTGGTCGAACTGATGCTCCAACGTTTTCGACATATCGAGAGTGACGCTTTCGACAAGTCGGGCAGCCACTCTGAATACTAACTGAGAAATACATAATCGTATATAATTTAAAAAATAACAATGCACATCTTACGATTTTATATAAAAAAGCACAAAATATTGAACGACTTTGTAGCTATCCGTAAGCTAAGCGCATGTCCGAGTTTTTGACAGAAGGATGTGGTCTAGTTATATCCTTTTCACAGATAGGAATCCACAGGTTTGTAGCCTTCTATACTGTCCAGTTTATAATTAACCGGATCGGATTTTATACGAGGTACACATATAAACGGACGCGTTTTATACAATTAACAAAGTTTAGCTTACAGGTCAAGTAAAAAATGCAGAATATGTGTGAGTGCGTATATGGTGTGCGTGTACTGTGTGTGTACAAAGAGTGTGTTCAGAGGGCGTGCCGGACCGTTTTAGTCGCCTCTTTCGACGGGCAGGTGATACCATGGAGCTCTTCTAATTAGGAACCACATGGGATTATGTAAGTAGGAAGAGCGAAACAAAAGAAAAGGAGAAGACCAAAAATTTTTTGAGTGTGTGCGTATGGAATGTGTGTGTGTGTGAGAGAGAGAGAATGTATGTGGATGTGTACCAAGAGTGTGCTAAGAGAGTGTGTTAGACCGCTTTAGTCGCCTCTTACGTCAGGTAGGTCGTACCGTGGAACTATTCTAATCCGGACCCACACGGGGCTAAAACTGTATGAGGAACAAACGAAAAAAAAAAAACCAATTACAACTAGAACATTATTTATTTAGAAAACAAAAAACTCTGAAGTCCAGAAATCAAGTCCTAAGAAAGAGCAGAGTCCGCATCGAAATCTGGGGACGCAGAGGACTAGAAAGGGGGTTTAAGACATTTATGTCGCCAGCAGAAAGACGAAACAAAATCAGGAGCATTAGGTCTGCCGGAATGAGCAGGTTTGAGGTTTCCGACGTGCCTGCCATATACCTAAGAATGCTTTGTCATGTTCCGATTTTCACCGATCAACATCTTAAGGTTCTGAATCAACATAGAGTAATGCATGCTTCTTATTTCCTTAGTTAGTCAGATTTGTTGGTTGAGTTACTGGAACAAGTGGTGGTATTGATGAACAGGTTTCTGCAAAACAAAAACCGCTGCTGGTGTTGCTGTTGTAGCATGCGACTGAGGATGTGGATGCAATGGTGGTGGTAGTGGTGGTTGTGGTTTTAGAAATTTATTATGCGTTAGAGGAACCTTTTTATTTTTAGCAGTGGTTGTAAGAGTATCCACGTTAGATAAACGAACAGAATGAAGTAAAACTTTAGCTACAATGGGATTTGCTGCATCAACAACAGCAACAAGTATAATAGATACTGGTTTACTAGCTTTAACAGGACTTCCATTGCCAGTATTATTCGAAGCAGCAGAAACAAACTTTTTAATTGCCTCCTGTAAGTTACTAATTTAAATCATTGTCTCGAATTGTTTCTGCGTGACAGCCTGAGGTTGAAGTGAATGCATATGACCCGTTTGGTCACGATTTCAACAGCTAAGGACAGAATTCAGAGTGTTGTTCAAAGACACATTTGCAGAAGAAGAGTATGTTTTAGTAGTAGTAGGATGACCAAGATTAGGTATAGAAAAGAACGTAGAACTAGAGATAGAAGAAGTTTGGCACTTAGGACAGTTGCGCCGAGTAACTCCATTAGGCCCACAACCATAGCAATGTAGTACTTGAGAACGAACACAGCGTATCGACACATAACCAAGTTTGTCGCAGTTGAAGCATGTGACCTGACGGGTAGAAATAGACACAGGAATAAGAACAGTAAAATCTACAGAAGAAGTATTTGATCTAACAGTGGGTGTATGACAAATCTTGAATGGTCGCTCATGTGAAGCAATAGTGGTTTTTCCCAATTGCAGCGCACTTAAAAGCAAAATCCGGTTGTACGTGTTTGTCTTGGCTAAAGGGAACATAACTTTCGACCCCAAGCTTTTTGAGCTACAACTTCAGACATTCATCCTCTAATTCCTACATGGAGTAGACAATATCATTAAAAATCTTTGCTTATAATCGAGGGGTTCAAAATGAGGTAATAATAAATTAGCTAAGGTTTGCCAATTAAAATACCGATGACGGTTACCTCAGAACCACATCAAGGCTTTAGATTCAAATAAATACACTGCGGACTCAAATAATAGAAACTCGGATATCTGTAGAGTTCTTCGTTGTTCTTCGACCCGCTCTAGAAAATGATGCACCCTGATCGCATCCGGATCGCAAGAAAATTTTAAATTCCATTTTGACACTGGTTGGCCATAATTGGAGGTAGGAAGCAAAGTAGGGATTGACTTATGTTCAAAATCAGGAACCGGTTTAGGTGTTTCTCGTCTGATTCCGATTCGGAAGTAAGTAACGGAGGTCCATCAGACTCAGCAGTAACTAGAAGTAACTGCTGGAGTCTCTAATAAGGTAGTAGCATGACGGAATGCTTTTATTTTAGTTTCAAAAGAACTACAGATATTGGCCAATGTAAAAAGTAATTGACAATGGATTTTGTGTTACGTTTCTATTGGAAACATCTTAATACGGCAACGTTCCGTGCAGAGCCACAGTGAAGACATGTCACCACCAAATTGAGCAAAGGATTGTTGTAGCCCTTGCATAGAAGTTGTGACTGCTGTATGTTCCGAAGCGAAATCGAACTCGACAGAAATACAAGGGATACCTTTAATGCGTTCCATGGGGTAAACACTCTGCACGGACTTACGTGGTTCGTTCTCATTGATCTCGGAATCATAGCCACGAGAAAATAATCCGTGCAGAAACTCGGTTTCCCGCAACCGATTCACGTAAATGCGCCAATGTACCATTATGAGTAAAAATAACTAGAAAATGAAAAAACCGCAAACCAACAAGAAAACACATCAACAAAAAAATTACGGCGAACCACAGAACAAATGAGAGGGTATCCGCAACAAAAAGTAAAAGAGTTATATTTGAAGGAAAGCACTAGGAATGACGGACGGCAGAAGAGAGGAGTAGAAAGAAATTTGCGCTCCAGAGTTTTCAAAGGCGAACCACTAAAAATATTGGCAAAAACACAATTCCGATAATTTGACGTAAACCATAGATATATAGAAAATCTCTATGTATCGGAACAATAAAACGGACACCACAAAATTATCATTGAGCCAGAAGGGTGTGTACAAAAAAACTTCAGGGTCAAACTTTAAGTAAAACGAGAGGTTTCAGAAATCGGGGCAAACGTTAACTAGAAAAAACGGTTTAAAAATCGTTGACGGACTCTAAGTAAAACAGAAAAGTTTCGTTGGATAAGCCAAATTTTATGTTACGGTATTCCGTGCGGACAAAAATGAAAAAGTAAAGTCAGCAAAGGAATTAGTTCGCACCGAGTACCTCAACAAAAAAGAGAAAAGAAGAAGTATTGCCGTACTAGCTAAAAACGTCGTAAAGTGAGGTGGGTCACACAGAAAGAAAGGCAACCTCAAGAAAGAAAATTTATTTACAAACCTTTAAGATTGCAACATGTTATAAAAGTTATGCAAACTCGCATAGAAAACAACATTTATCCAGCATATCCCGATAGATTTACATAGTGAAAAAAGCTTAGCAAAAATAATTAAAACCCTTCTTATTTGCCTAACCTAATCTTCTACTTAATCCTAGTATAAATAAAAAAATTAAACAAAAATATGTACAGTAGATTGGTTTCAGTCCGGTAGTTACCCAATATTAAATCTTTGATATCGAAATAGTCATAACATCAAGTACCTACGTATTGTCGTCCACAAGTAATTCTTTGATAATTACAAAAGATTTTAACGGTAAATTACAGTATCATAGGAAGGAACCCGCTATGAGTCGAAATGCATTTTGTCGTAACCGTTAGACCATTGTTAGAAAAAAACGTCGCACTTTACCATAGTGAGCTCTAAATTAAATATAGATAAAAATTGTATTTTATAATTAATATCCATAGAAGAACAGCGGTCTTAAGTAGCATATTCCGACAGTTTGAGTGAAGTAAGTTTAATTTAAACACCCAATTCTTTCCGATATAGGTCATCAAAGCGACGCAGAAAAAAATAGTAATTGTTACAGCTTGGCCGAACGTTCCGTTACGGCCCAACAACTAGTTATAGTCAACATCTGTTAGATCACATGGCACACCATACCAAATTCTTTTATTAGAAAACCAAGAGTAACTCTTTACTTTTCTTAATCAGTAGCTAGTAGTTAATCATTATCTGACCGAAGATATATATGACTATTCAATGTTACGTAGTGCTGGATTGAATTATTTGAAAGAAAATTAGCACCAACTGCCGTAAATAATTTCGTTGTTGGAAAAATTCCATTTCTCAAAGTAGCAACTTGGTACAAACTAATTTCTGAAACCCATGTTATAAATTCATTAGCTGTAGAAACCCACTGTTTATTCTGGCGAATAGAACGTACTACTACTGTCTTATCACGAAATCCGTGTTAAATATATCAGTGAAATTCCATAAAAATATCTCGTAATTCGGATAGTTACAAGATATAAGATGGATCTAAAAAGTAGTTCCACAACAAATACTCGAACATGCCACATTTAAAGTCTCAGAGCCAAAAATATAGATAACTGGAAACTCGATTAATAATTTCCAATTCCATCACAATGTATGTTGTTTTTCAATAAACATTCATATATAAATAAAGAAACCGACAAGTTCAAATATCGCATCAACGTAAGACGGGAACAAAGCGGAAAATTGTAGAATAATAAAATTAAAAAGTCAAGTTAGGATTTAGAACTTAGGAGCAAAAATGAATAAAAGATTAAGGGAAGCAAGAGAGGAATTAAGGAATGAAGGAGTAGAAATAGGTTCACAGAAACGTGTGGTCTTGCATGAGAGATCTACGGAAGCTGCAGGAAGAATGTTTGAGAGAAGTCATAGCGAGGAACACGAGATCACTTAAGACTCAAAAATAATGGAAATTCTGCTGGCACTGAATGACAAAATGGAAAAAAATGAAGAGGCCATGAAAAATATGTTAGAAAACAATGACAGGGCTATGCAAGAATTTGGGAAAAATTTGGATAAATTGGGGGGAAAATTGGGTTTCAGAATAGAAAGGTTAAGTGATGGTCTAAGACAGACGAATCAGAAAATGGGAGAGATGCGATTACAAATACAAAATAAAGTTATAACTATCACAGAAGAAATTGATTGCGCAAGAGACGAGGTATTAAAGTGAGATCAATACAAGAGACCAAGAAAGAGAGACAAACGAAAGAATTATGAACTTAGGGGAAAAGTGCAAGATGTTGAGAAGAATGGTGAAACGAAATTTTGCATAGTAAATAAAGAAATAGATAATTTAAAAATTAGCGTTGGAGTTTTAGCAGGAACAGGATGACGTATAACCAGGAACCCTTAAGGATAAATCACCCAAATTTAACATTAGATCAATATTCAAAATTTTCTGGGGACAGCAAACTTAATCCGAAATTATTCTTAAAAGATATTAAGACACTGACGCAGGACATAACGGATGAACAGTACAAGTTGAATTCAGTAAGGTCTATGTTAAAAGGGAATGTAGGAACGTGATTTGATCTAATCGAGGACGAGTTAAAAACATTCCAGGATTTTCAATATAAATTTTTAAGACACTTTTGGGGGATAATCAACAATATAAGGTGAAAGATGATTTAATCATGAGGAGATACAATCGAAATTTAGGTATAACCAGGGAACAGTACGCGATCAAGAGATTTAGTATAGCCAAACAATTGAATCCTCCGCTGGAAAAGAAACAGGTCATTAAATATCTAGCAGGACACTTTGAAGTAGAGGTGAGGCAGTATATCGCGCTACAAAACATCATGAATGATAATGTGTTTTTAGAATACTTGCAGCGATACGATGAAATGGGACTGAACCATAAGGAAAAAAGTCGAACGAATATTCAACCCGTAAATTTAGAGAGAATGCAGAGAAGAATGCCAATTGACCGAGTGAATTATCAAAGAACGAATCACAACTTTAAGGGAAATTTCAGGACGTAACTGGTATGTGAGTAACCGACCATGGCAAGACACATACAGGACAGACCGGGATAGGAATAGTAATCGAAATGAAAATAACCAAGGACACAAGGAAGGGACAATAGAACCAAGAAGGATTAGTCGCCCTTACGCAGAGGTTACGAATCAGCCAGGCCCATCTAAAACGAATACAAATTTTTAAAACAAGACAAACCAAATAAGCCCTTAGAAATAAATCAATACGAACATCAACGTGAATTCATAAAGCTTGAAGTGGAAAATGATTTTAAGAGAAATTTATTGCCTATAATTAATTTAAACGTAGAGAACAACGTAATTAAAATACTCATTGATACCGGAGCGGAAGCGTTGCTCGTTTCAGAAAATTTTATTAGACAGGGAAGGTTAATGAAAAAAGTGACGCCGACGAGGAAGTGTAATTTAGTAGCACCCAGCAATAGAAAGTTTGCAAGCATAAACAACATAGTGATTCTGAAGTGTGAGTTAGGAAAGGAGAAATTCGTAAATAAATACATGATTGTACCTGGATTAGAAATGGACTGTATATGAGGAATGGATATTATAGATAAGTTGGGAATGAAAATAAATGCAGAAAGCAAGAAGGTAATATGCAAAGGAGAATGCATCAAGTGGGATGAAGATTGAGGGTAGATAATGAATGTGTAAATATAAATCAATTTGAGGGGAACTTGGATAATGGAGGGAATGCAGATAAAGATATTAAGTGTCCAGGTAAAATAAAAAGTAGGGTAAGTGTATTAATAAAGAAAAATTCAGAATCATAGGGTTAAGACAAAATTATTATAAAATTGATAGGAATATAGGTTAAAATTTGATAAAGGGTAAATTTCTGAGGGCTTATTGGAAATATTAAAATACAATCATACTTAAGATAGGTTTATATAAATAAGAAGAAGCATGGGTACATAGGAATTAGCGTAAGGATTGAATAAATACAATAGAATAGGAATAGACAAATAGGAATTAGCTTAATGGTCATAATAGAATAAATTTATGATAAATAGGGTTAAACAGGAGCAATAGGTACAGGTAAATAGGATTAGTATAAAGGTCATACGGTAAAACATCTATGATTACGACATGAAATATTTAGGATAGGTGTATATAAATAGCGATCAACATTATGTAGATAATATAAAGTATTCATAATAGATACATGTAAATAGGGGTGTGGTTGTAAGATAAGTTAGATTAGAATAAAGATAGAGTTGTAAAAATAATTTGGGGGTTTGTGTAAAAAAAAGAAAATAAAAACAAAAGGATTTTTGGACCAATATGAATTTTGTGTTCACGTTGGGCGCAAAAAATAGCATTAGTCAAAAATGTAATGTTTTAATTTAAGGGGGGGGCTATGCTATGATAATAGGGTCATTTAGGGATATATAGTGCGCTTTATACAGACATCGTGGGAGTCCGAAAACTAGACATTTTTACCAAGCAAATGCGAAATTCGACGATTAGCCAAAAGGCAAATACCAACGCCTTGTATATAAACTATAGTTATAATTATATTCAAAGAAAGGAAGAGTATTCGTAAATATTCAACTAAATAAACAACCTTGCAAGTCATAAAACCACATGGACAGAAGCCATAAAACAATACGGGTGAGTAATAAATAATTATTATACAAGGAATTCCATTTAAACGAGCAGGTTTGTCAATACGTAAAACAGATAAACGCATATAATTTCGTACATTAATAAATATAAAGCTACGTGAGCAAAAAATATAAAAATCCAACACCTTGATAATTTGGAAATATTAACAACATGTGGATAAAGTAAAATTCTATAAATTTGCTGTACAAACAAAGCGTACGTGATTTAAAACACAATGGAAGAAGTCAAATTTCAACAAATTTATACAAATAACCTGAAATCCTACGTGCAATGAAAAGCGTCTCGACTTCGTTATGCATAGAAATTTTATAGAAATACCCAAGCTTGCATGTAAAAATCAAGGTACAAGGCGTTAATCAACGAAGTACAAATAGATAGGCGTTTACTTTAAATTCCACGGGAATTTGTAAACAAATCAGTTTGACTCTAATGAAGGCACGGTCCACATCGCCTGATATATAATATTTACGTGAAAAAATTGCAAGCAATTTTATAATTAATAATTTGAATGTGGTGATAGTAAATAATTAAACAAGGTTCGTCGTTTAATCCTCAAAAACGTAGTTATAAAAGGTTGCTTTAGATAGGTTTTACGATTTATATTAACAAATGCCTCCAAATAATTTCTGGATCCAACCGGGAAAAGTTCAATAAGTATATCCAAGTAATTTCTGGATCCGACCTAGAGAAGTTAAACAAAGGACTCCAAATAGTTTCTGGATCCAAACTGGAGTATTTAAGTAAATACCTGAAGAATCCATCTGGCGCAGAATTTTTAAATCCTATTTGGGTAACTCAAGGAGTAACTATAAACTGAAGCTAAACCAGCGAATAATTGGAGCAGAAACTGATCTGAATTGGGGAGTGAAACACTCAAAAAGAGACAACAGGTTAGCCATTATAAATATTTTGTTGCATTGATGATTTTATTTATGAATATTTAAAAATATTGCTTTCACGAAAATTTATGTGAGTCAACAAAAATAGTTTTGGCATACGTTATAATTTACGCAAAATTTAAGAAGGACTGATGAACGTTCATAGGGCTTCAAGTACTAATAAAAAGGGTAATTTTTGCTTGCTTTTTATTCAACTAAAGGGAATTATTATTTTTGGGAAAAATTAATTCAATTATATAGAAGGGGTTCTATTTAACAACATTATAAACGCTTTATACATTGTATATATTGATAACACTATATAAATTGCGGTTAAGTGAGTTTAGCTCAAATAATAGGAAGTTGAGATTAAAAGGGAGATTAAGAATTCTTTGTTGTCGTATCGTCGCAAGCTACATGCGTGGTTAAAACTGAGCTAGCCGAGGCATTACAATTAAAATTAATTTCTTTCTGAATAAAAAAAGAGGGCACCGGGTCATTGCAACGATATCACAACAATGTATTTATATATATATATATATATATATATATATATATAAAGATGCAATGACTATTAATTTAGAAAATAAAATGAAATGATGTGGATTCTCAATTCATTTAGCCCGTTTTTTCTTGCTAGCTCAACGATTAATATGCTGTAGATTTTACGAAAGTGAAATGATACAAAGAAATCTTAACAAAATTTTATGAACAGTCCTTATACATTCAAAAACATTCTTATACTACACACATTATCTAAAAGATCTACATATACACACAGATACAAATAATGCTTATAATGCAATTTACAACTTAAGTTTAGAAAGAAACGACCTTTTTATCACTACTTATTTATTAATACAATCTTCACCTAATCGTTGTTAATAATTAGACAATTCCCAAAACATTTCATATGTAAGTCAAAATGTTTTTTAAAATTTTTATGGATATCTTAAATCTTCTTTTATTACACCGTTTCGGTGTAGCTGATCAACGACTTTGAACTGAAATCTGTATAAGGACCAAACGATCTCGAGATCTAACCCAAAATTGCTAAAATAGAAACTATCCATTCACAAATAATATTCTGCGCGCAAAAGAAGAACCTATACCAGCATAGTCTACTTAATAATACACAAATTGTTTGCTTATTTTTAAAACAACGGTATGCTTGCGTTTTGAATTATCAAATTCTTGCTAGTATTATTATCGCTATCGCTATCTAAATGTAGTTTCCATTAGAATTAGCTACATTGAAAAATTCCTGTCTCTATTTTTAATCTTCATACGTCAAAGTGTCCGTTTTAAAAAGTACTTTTATTTTTAATAGATTAAAATAGCCGGTTACCTTGCACCAAAATAACTAATTATTTATACTGGAGCAATAAATTGATCGTTTTTGCACTCCATAAAATGCTATTCAGTAACTATTTTTTAATGATAGAATGTCGATGGACTTATGCTCAAATCTTCAATGCTAAATCTTGCATAGATTCCTTTTCATAAACCTCCGTTTTTACATAAACACATTCTTAATACGTTATCTGTTCTTGAATTTTTATCATATTTTCGCCGATGAGTCATCCCATGATGTAACAATTAACCTCAATTTCGCGTGCTTAGTACTGTTAATGGCCAGTCAGTTTAAAATTTATGGCGATTATAAGTTTCCTATTCATTGTATATTATCATAATTACATTTAACGACTTCGATATTTGTGCAGGAAATGTTTAAGAATTACTATTCTATTCACTATTACATCGTAATTATTAAATACGTTATACGTACTGTTTAGTTAAAAACAACTCTTCGCGACTTAATCCAATCGAATGAATAAATCAAATCTTTTTACATATTGCTTGGTTGATGCGAATTTATAAATAAATGTCTTAATAGAAGTTCCTGTTTATATACAATTTAATTTGACTTCGTCAGTCTTTCCTTTGACTATTAAAAAAGGGTTTATTGATGATATATAAAGGTGTATTCATGCTATAAAATGTTGTTGTAAGGAGTAAACGGGTCTTTAAATTTGTTTTTAATAAAAATGCAAGGTGTAAAAGCATTTACAGAAACTGGGTTATAATGAGCTCAAAATAGACCAGAATAAAGTCAAACTAGGGTTGCATGTGCGGCCCATCCACTCGTATTACATAGAATTTGTTAAAATATATTAAAACCAAGGACTTTAAAGTATATAATGATTGAGCTGGTAACAGTTGTAACAAACTGTCCGTACCAAGGTGTAGATATTTTATTAAGAATGGAAACTTGTTAATATATGTACGTTTGTTGTACTATTTGATTGGTAATTTCATTTGACTGTGTGTGTGTGAGAAAAATATGTACTTAAAATAGTAGGTATTCAAGAAGAAGCCGATTGCTGAGCTAGCCAGGGTGAGCAGAGAAATAAGGAGGCGTTCAAAAAGACAAGTGTAAAATTTTTTTTTATTTTTATTTTTTTCAGAAAAATTTATGTGGGCCCAATTCGTGGGGCGAGAATTTTAAGAGCATAATCCCCGATTTCACAGCACTTTTATGACGGCCCAAGGCTGGGGCTCGATGTTAACGCTTGTTCCTAAACTTTCGCGGCAAGTTTATGGCGACCCGAAGTGAGGGCTCGAGTTCCAAATAGAATTTGAAAATTTTATTCCAGGAAACTGGCGAGCAGAGAAAGAGTGTGTGTGTGATTGTATAAAATTGTAGATATTTTTGAGTGTATGAGGAAGTGAGTTAAACGTATGCAGAGAATGGAGTGGTTAAGAAGTCAAGGAGTTGAAATTGGTAGTGACAATAGTGGTTTATTTGAAAAATCAGGAAAAATCGAGGAAGCCCGAGGTAGTAGGGATCAGTCGAGGACGGAATTGGGAGAAAAGGTAATGAACTAATTTTGAAAATGCTAGAGAGGATGAATGCAGAATCTAACCGGAAATTTGATCAAATGCATGAGACATTAAGCGGGGCTAGAGAGGACTCGAACAGAAAATTTGAACAGATAATTGCCGATCCGACAAGAAATTAAAGTAGATGAGTGAAGAATCAAATCGGAAGTTTGAGCAAATTAGCCAGAAAATCGATAATTCGACGAAAGAATTTTCTGAGTTTAGAAATAAGCTAACTATAAAAATGAGGGAAGTAGAAAATAGGGTTGATAAAAATGAACGCGATATAAAAGGTTTGAGTCAGGAAATGGGACAATTAGGGACGGAGGTTAAAATCTTTTGTGAAGATGAGATTAATGTTAAGATGACTGAGGTAACAGATTGATGTAGAGATCAGTTAGGTAGGGTTGAGAGAGAAGCTAGCGGAATTAAACAAAATGTATCGACTTTGGTGGGGGATGGTCCCAGATTTGTAACAGGGAATATGTCACTGGATCAACAGATAAAATTTTATGGGGATGGTAGGGTAAATCCTCAAATTTTTATAAACAATATAAAAGGTTTGGTATGTAATTTAATTTGTTTGATGAACAGGCAAAGCTGAATACTGTAAAAGCGTTACTGAAAGACCATGCTGAAGCCTGGTATAATCTCATAGGACAGGAGATAGAGACATGCAGTGAATTTGAGGACAGATTTTTGAAACACTACTGGAGCGACCACAGACAAGACCAAGTACTAGACGATTTGATAACTGGGAAATATAAAGGGGAATTTGCAGGAAGTAGGGAGTAGTATGCTATACGAAGGTATAGCATAACCAAATAATTAAATCCACCATTAACAGACCGACAAATTATAAAACACCTCTCACGACATTTTGAGGTTGAGGTTCGGCAACAAGTGGCGTTGCAGAATATCGTTGGTAGCTAGATGTTTTTGGAGTACCTGCAGAGGTAATGAGAACGTAAGCAGTGGACGACCTCGGGAGACAAGGGAACGACAGGTGAACACAGTTAGGTTCGACAACAGAAGGGAAAGTTACGCAGGACGGAGGAAAAATTTTCAATTTAACCACCGACAGAACTGGAAACCACGACGAACATTTTTTAGGAGTAACAACAGAGAAGGTGACAATATTAACAGAGTAGAAACGCCGAGGACATATACTGAAGTAGTAGCAAGACCAGGACCAAATAAGGAGAACAGGCCTGGACAGGATTTTTAGACGAGGACAAACCACTAGACATCACTGTGTACAAATACGAACATCCAAAAGTATGTTTAAAAATTGAGGAAAAGGTTGAGCCAGAAATAAAAGAAAATTTTTGTTTGCCAATAATTGGTGTTAAAAGTTTTTAGAAAAATTTAGGAGCGTTGTTGGATTTAAGAGCTGAGGCGAGTTTAGTATCGGAGGAATTTGTCAATGAAATTAAAGAAAAGGTGTGTGACAGAATTAAGCCAATAAAAAGAAGTCACCTGATAGCGCCGAATAAAAAGCGATTTGCGGTAGTGAATAGTGTAGTTATTTTAAAAGTAGAGTGAGGTTCAGTAAGCTTTGAGCAGGAATTCATAATTGTACCTGGATTGAAGTTTAAAGGGATATTAGGGGTAGATTGTATGATGAAGTTAGGAGTAGTTATAGATATGGAGAGGAAGGTAGTTAGGATTGGAGATAGGATATTGCCCTGGAAGGCAAGTTATAAGGTCACAGAGGATGATATGGGGTTATGTACTAATGTTATAGAGGTAGATGAGGAACAAGTGAAAGAGATCGACGCAGTTAAATATAATGAGGAAAAGTTAGAAGAGGTACAATTGGTAATGAACAAAGAGACTGAACTGGTAGGGGTAGAGTCAAGCGCAGCATTAGTAGTGAATAAAGAATCTGAATTAATAGGAGTAGAGGCGAACGCAGCATTATGTTACACACAAGAGTTATAGGTAGGCATAAGTGAGATAAGTGGCAAAGATAATTTTGACAAGTTGGAGTTAGGAGATTTTTACGGGGTGAATATAGTACATAAAAAATCTAGAAGAAATGAAGAATTTTCTATAGAGTGCAAAGATGAAAATGTTAAGGTAATATCGTTTGGTTTGTTCGCAGCAAAGGGAATAATAGTGAGTGAGAAACAGATAAGTATAGGGACAGAAGAAGAAATATTTAAGAATCAGGATAGTAAGGATGATTTTATTTTATGTGAAGCAATAGGGATGATAAGTATAGAAATAGAAGAAGGAAAGGCGGGGATAAAGTTTATTAAGATTGTAAGAAGGAAGACTTAGAGGATCAAGAAAAGAGTCAGATTTAAATAAAGAAGTGACTTAAAATACGAAAATATAATGATAGGTGAATAGTTAGAGTTGAATTTAAATAGATAGAAATAGGTGTATATAGAAAAGTAGAATTAGGAATAGGATAAATAAGGGGAAATAATTAGAAATAGATATAAAGTTAGGTGTATAGTTAGTATAATAAATAGATATGATAGAAATAAGTAATGATAAATATAATCAGTTGTACATAAGTAGCAGGAACTTTAATAATGAGAATATGTATAGAAGAATAGAAGTGAGGTACATAAAGAGTCAATGCTCGACAAAAGGAAAAGGCAAATAAATAAAAATAGAGGATATAGAGTTAGTGATAGATAGAAATAGTTAGTTAACAAATAGTGATAGGTGTGAATAGTTAGTTATAAATAAAGATAGGTGTAGATAAATAGGAATAATTAGAGATACATAGAAATAGGTAGAAATAGGTAGATAAGGAGTAATAGGTTGGATAGATAGGTATAGGTAGAGTTAACTGAGTAGATAGTTGTTTAGAAATATCATGTAAAATTAGGTAGTGGGAATTAGTCCACTTATTTAAATTCAAGAAAACGTGTTGAGTTTTCTGTGAATTGAAATACGGGGATTATGACGTGAAATTATTGGTTAAATAGGTCCAGATAATAAAATTTTATCAACTGTGTATATAGGAAACAGGAGCAAATTATTTACGCGCCAAATTAATTAATTTATATAGTGAAAACGGACGATTATTAAGATATTTTTCTATTTTTAAATTGGGATGGTAAAATTGCATAAGGGAAAAAAGCTTTAGAGTACATAAAAGTCCAAAGATACGCATAAGTAATTATAATAATTTTAAATCAATCGCATGGAAGCAAAAAGGGAGCTTGCATGTATAGAAAATCAATAATTTTAAACGCAACTATGTCCATTTACATAAAAGACAACGTTTGTTTATACAAATACTAAGAAGGGAAGAAACTAGGAATTGTTATTCTGAACGGTCGGTTGCTTCGAAGAACACCTGTTCATTAAATGTCCGGTTCAAGGAATCTTAAACGAACGTTAGCACAAATTTCTATAGAATTGTGTTTACAACGGTCAACGTATAAGCTGCTACAATGACAAGTGCCTTGAAGACTGAGTGGAATAAACGATCAATAATGGAAGACAGACAGAGAAACGTATCAAAAAAGCGTTGGGTACAAGTCACGTACGAAATACACAGGTAAATGTGAAGGCCAACTACAATATCGATTTTCTGTAACTTAAGAGGGGTTCTAAAGGAGACAACAAATATACGTGCAACGGAGCTAGATACCTGATAGGTGGAACGTTGTGACGAGGAAAAATTATATCATTCGTCGATGGCTAGCAGGTTTCAAGAAGCCCGCGTCCGTAGAGGGTATCGAACAAAATTCTGTGTAACAGCACGACGAACGGGGGATTTTTCAGAAGTTGGAGTTTGTTCAGTTGGAAATTTTAAGAATCAGTTTAGAAAATAAAATTTTCAAAAAAAATAGGTTCCATAGGGGGTTTTGAAAATCATATAAATACATGGAGAAAAATATTAAAGACCTCTTTCCCTTTAGATTTGAGATTGTGCTTAGATCTGCAACGGAATAATAGTAAATGCTCTTACGGGTATTAATTATTGTGTATTCCGTAAAGACGCATATAACATCCTATTTTGAAATTATGTAAAGCTGTAGTAGCGTACCGCAAAAGTTGTAAAAGTGATAATGCACGAGTTGGTGCTGCTGTTTAGATAAAAGGTGCCGTTACTACAACGACTCTATTAAATGAAAGGATGGTATTTGGGTAAGCGAAGCCTAAAGCGTAACTTGTATGCATGAAGTATATTTAGTATGGGATGTTACGTTTGAGACAAAGCTAATATCTGGGTAGAAGAATAGTGGTGGTGGCCGAGATCTGGATTGTGGGGATCAGTTGGATCCTGGCACAATCAAAGTATATGGACACAACTGTTTTAGTATTTGTTTTATACCAGTATATATTATTGACCTTTATAATAATTATATACAGACTTCTTGATAAAGACAATCTATTGAACTTAACAGACATATTGTTCATACAATAAACATGACACTGACTTTGACATGATAATAATAAGACAATGAATATCAATACAGTGTTGCCAACTTCATTATATAACATCTCCTTTTTGTTTTAATATGGATTAAATCATATAACATAACTTATATTAAGTGCACTATACTAATATTATTTTTAGTCATATTCTGAGAACGTAAATCTTTTTGGTTTTTTAATTTGACGTCCAAATCTAGAAGTTTCTCTATTACTAGAACTACAAACATTTTCTGTATCACACTCAATACTATTATTCTGATCTAAAATATTAGTATCCCTACTTTCATAGTTTTCAGGTGTTTTTGGCGACTTTAGCAAATGTTGGCGGTTCCTTCGAAAAGTACCCTCAGGACTCTGCACAATGTATGAGCGCGGTTCAGGTCCTATCTGAATAATGTTACCTGGCGTCCATACAAGTTGAGGTTGTTTTTTAAAATAAACTGAATCACCAACTTTTAATTCGGCTAAGCTTTTGTATGAGAATTATAATACGTTTCAGATTTCTTTCTGTAATCGTTCAGGTAACGTTGATATCGTTTTAAGTTGATTGTTTTAGGATATAAATTGTTTTCTAGTATAGGTATTTTTGTATTAAGACGTCTAGACATAGATAGTTGTGCTGGTGAACATAAACTTTGTTTTGGGGTAGTACGGTAATTTAATAAAGCTATGTATCGATCTGTTTTGTCATGTAAGCATTTGGTTAACATTAATTGTATTGTTTCAATGGTGCGTTCAACTTGACCATTTGATCGACTTAGATATGGACTAGTTATTACATGTTTAAACTTCCATTGTTTGGCAAATTCTTTAAATGCATTAGAATTAAAAGGTGGTCCACCATCAGAAACGAATACTGATGGGATACCATGTCGGGCAAAAATAGATTTTAGGTGTGTAATGACGATATCACTAGCGTGACGACCATTTTTTAACAAAACTAATTCGACATATTTAGAAAAATAATCGACAACAATTAAATAAAATTCTTTGTTGGGTAATTGGAAAAATCTACTCCGACTTTGTTCCATGGAAGTAATTTATAATCATGAAACAATAATGGTTCTTTCGAATTATTACGACGATAAATAATGCAAGTTTCACATTGATTAATAAAATTTTCAATGTCGTTATGAATGTTAGGCCAATAGACTACAGACTTTGCGAGACTTTTACAACTAGACATTCCTTGATGTCCTTCATGCATTAATTTTAGAATTTCCTGCCTCAAAGGTTTAGGAATAATCACGCAGTGTGATTTAAATAACACTCCATTAATAGTGTGTATTTCATCCTTAATAGGAAAATACGGCTTTATTAGATTATCAACTTGATGTTTTTTATTGGGCCAACCTTCACGGCAATATTGTATAAGTTTTGTGACGTTTCGTCATTTGTAGTACTTTCTTTAATATAATTAAATTTGTCGTTGCTAATTGGTATGTTACCAAGTAACAAATTAACATGCAGACTTAAGTCCGTATCTATGTCAGACAAAGCATGATCGCTGAGTGCTGCACGTGATAGGGTGTCCGCGACATACAAATATTTTCCTGGTTTGAACACTACATCAAGATTATAGGGTTCAAGACGTAACATAATTCTTTGTAGACGTGGTGGAATGTTGAATAAAGGTTTTTTAAAAAGACTAACTATTGGTTTATGATCAGTTTCAACAGTGATTTGTTGACCATAAATATATTGGTGAAACTTTGTACATCCAAATAGTATACCTAATAATTCTTTTCTATTTGGGCATAGTTTCTTTGACTATTATTAAGACTTGCTGAAGCATAAGCGATAGGATTTCGACTATGAGAAATAACTGCTCGCATGGCATCTTTCGAAGCATCAACTGATAATGTTAACTGCTTGTTCGGGTCATAATAAGTTAAGACTGGAGCATTGGTAATAAGCAACTTAAGTTCATTAAACTCAGATTCATGCTGATCATCCCAATGCCACAATGTATTTTTAATAAGAGTTGTCTAAGATTTTGGTTTTAACTGATAAATTATTTATGAACGATCCTAAATAATTGACCATACCCAAAAAACGTTGAACATCAGTGACACTTTTTGGTGTCGACATATTGATTATAGCCCTAACTTTATCATTGTCAGGACGAACACCGTCCTCATCAAATAAATGACCTAAATATTTGACCTTTTTTTGACAAAATTTTGATTTTTCTTTATTAAACTTTAGACCAATTTCTCGAGCTCTATGTAAAACATTTTCTAATCTATTGTCATGCTCTTCTTTAGTTTTGCCATATATTAAAAATCATCCATCATAATTTTAACACCGATTATATCAGAAAAACGATTAATCATTTCATTGTGAAAAATTTCAGGAGCTGCATTAATACCAAAAGGTAGCCTCAAAAATCGGTACCTACCTTGAGGGGTTATAAATGTACATAGTTTTGACGATTCTTCATCTAGTTTCAGCATCCAAAATCCAGAATTGGCATCCAAAACTGAATAGTACATTGAATCTGCTAGATCAGATTTAATTTCATCAATATTAGGAAATTTAAAATGAGATCGTAAAATGGCCTTATTTAATTTCCTTGGATCAAGACAAATTCTCAATGAACCGTTTTTTAGTTACTAGAACTATTGAATTTACCCATTCTGTAGGTTCATTAATTTTCTTTATAACACCAGTACTTTCTAAAACTTTTAACTCTTTTTCAAGTTGGTTTTGGAGCTTGAAAGGTACTTTTCGTGGTGAATCTATAGAAGGCATACTATCCGACTTAAGTGTTAAATGACACTCATAATCTTTTAAACATCCAAGTCCTTCAAAAACATCTGTATATTTTTGTACAATATTATCACCCTGGAAAGTAATGTTTTGTATCTTTTTAATTAAATTTAACTCTATACAGCTTTGCAAACCAATAATAGTTTTGCATGAGTTATCCAGTATGTGAAATTTTAAAACATATTGCTTAGAATTATGTTCGCATTTTAATGCACATTGACCAATAGTAGGTAAAATTTCGCCCGTAAATGTAGAAATTTCAAAATTACTTTTATAAATTACATCCTGGGGTATATTTAAATTTTGAAATTGCCTTAAAGAAATAATATTGGTTTCAGCACCAGAATCTATCAAACAAGAGACATCTGTACCATTAATTTTCAAGCATACATTCCAGAAAGAATTACTTTGTTCTTGGTTTAAATTATTGCATGAAATTAAACCTAAAAATAAAGTATGATTTTGTGATTGAACATTGTTTACAGACACTTTAGTACGACACATTTTAGCAAAATGATTTAATTTATTGCAATTCTTACATGTTTGACCTTTGGCTGGACATTTTGTCGATGCACTTGACCACATTTACTACAAATAATTCTTGTACCTGGCTGGTGTTGATTATAATTTTGATAGTTTCTATCACGACTGGGTGTGCGTTGACGATTCTTAATTTGACGCTGGCTCTGCTGCACCTGTGCTCTTCCAACAAATCCTGTATCTCGAGCAAGTGATACTTCATCCGGTTGAATAAGTTGTTTAACTTGAACCTTAGATAATTCGCAAGACTTGGCAATTTTAATAGCATCATCCAATGTTTTTGGTGCTTCATTCAGAAGTCGTTCTTTGATGTACTGATTCTTATTACTTAAATTCCAACTAAAAATATCTTTAACCAAACTATCTCGTAATGTACCGAATTCACAAGTAAGGCTAATATTTTTAGATCAGTAGCATAAACATCAATATCTTCTTCAATGAGTTGTCGACGATTAAATAGTTTGTGTCGTTCTATTGTAATATTTACTTTTGGCATAAAAAAGTTTTCAAACTTTGTAACTAAATCAGCAAATTTTATAGTATCAACATCTTCATTAAAGGAATAAAAAATCTGTAGTGCATCCTTACCTATATAATGTAATAATATAGCAACTTTGCGCTGATCTACTTCCTGTTCTAGATTAGAAGCTCTTAAAAATAATTTGAATTGTGTAATCCAATTCTTCCATTGAAGTGGCATGTTGTTACTTCGAAGGTCAAGTATTTCCATATAAGAAGAGTTTAAATTTAATATTGACATTTGTTGTGTTGGAGGTGATGAATTGTTTGAAGTTGAACTTTGTAAAGGCATTTTGAATTTATTAAAATATAATGTAGCACATGTTTGTAGGTTAGGATTGTATTTCTTTAAATATTTGTTGAATCTTAGCCGGCCCAATTAAAATATAATTTCACCTGACACCATGTTTTAGTATTTGTTTTATACCAGTATATATTATTGACCTTTATAATAATTATATACAGACTTCTTGATAAAGACAATCTATTGAACTTAACAGACATATTGTTCATACAATAAACATGACACTGACTTTGACATGATAATAATAAGACAATGAATATCAATACAGTGTTGCCAACTTCATTATATAACAACAACGACAAGGGTTTCTGGTAACCATCTCCAGCGGTGACAACGAGCAAAAGCGAGTCCAGGTAAAAAAACTTAATTTGCTGTTTTTGTATAAACATTTGTGTTGATAATTTTTGTGTTTGTGTGCTTTGACTTATTGGGAGTGTATTTACTACCTTAAAACTTGTTTAAAGAGGTATATGTGCAGGACAATTAATTTTGACTATTAAAAAAGGGTTTATTAATGATATATAAAGGTGTATTCATGCTATAAAATGTTGTTGTAAGGAGTAAACGGGTTTTTAGATTTGTTTTTAATAAAAATGCAAGGTGTAAAAGCATTTACAGAAACTGGGTTATAATGAGCTCAAAAAAGTCCAGAATACAGTCAAACTAGGGTTGCATGTGGGGCCCATCTACTCGTATTATATAGAATTTCTTAAAATATATTAAAATCAAGGATTTTAAAGTATTTAATGATTGAGCTGGTAACAGTTGTAACAAACTGTCTGTACCAAGGTGTAAATATTTTATTAGTAATGGAAACTTGTAAATATGTGTAAATAAAAAGGTTGTATGTTTGTTGTATTATTTGATTGGTAATTTCATTTGACTGTGTGTGTGTGTGTGTGTGCGTGTGTGAAAGGTATGAACTTAAAATGTACAGAAAGATTTATGTTGGCCCAATTTGTGGGGCGAGAATTTTAAGAGCATAATCCCCAACTTTACAGCACTTTTATGACGGCCCAACGCTGGGGTTCGATGTTAAAGCTTGTTCCTAAACTTCCACGGCAATATTTATATATATATATATATATATATATATATAGGGTGAGTTTTTAGTGCGGCAACGGTCGATAACTCCGTTATTATAAAAGCTACGTAAATCAAATTTGGAGGCATATTAGGCATGTCTAAAGTGCACATTTTAAAAATATTTGGAAGCATACAGGGTGTTTCATAATTCCAGGGCATATTAAACTTATATTTTTTTTAATGGAACACCCTATATATTATAACATTTTTGAAAAGCCCATAAAAAGAGCTTTAATTTGATATCAAATTGTATCTGTCTATTCCTTTTAGTTTTTGAGATATGCAACTGTTTTTAGAAAAAATGACCCAGATTAGATACATTGCCACTGCACTAATACACAACTTATGTTAATTTTCAAAATGCAGAAAATTTTACCATATACCATAGTATATTTGTAAATATCACTTTTTTGAAATTTCTTCACAGTATACAGGGTGTGTCAGGTTTCGCAAAATGCAATTTTAAAAATTTTTTTTAAATGGCACCTACCAATTTTATTGCTACAATGGATAGCTCATTAAGTGTCCTTTCATTTTTTTTAAGCATTCCCTATACCTAAATCCATTACTTTCTGAGATATTTTTGATTTCCTTTAAATTTTATTAATGTTTTTAATTTACATAACTAAAAATAACTTACTATTGGAGAATATTATAAAACAATTAATACATATTGATTAACAATCAACTACACTTATCCAATAACAATCTTCACTAAAGATATAACAACCTACAATAATCCGCTATCAACAGAATTCTGCCAGATCAACAATATGCATTTAATAGAAAATGTTCAAACAGGAAATCAGGCAGGCTTTGAAAAAAATAACAATTACAATCAAAATGTCATTTAGGTTTATTAATTGTTGTTTATTAAGTGTGTTGTCATTTAACACATTATCAGTTCTGTTTTAAATGTAATCTTTGAAGGAGTTTTCAAAATGAATTTTACAGTGGAAGAACAAATAAATATGATTTGGGTATTGGGAGCAAGTTTAAAAAATGTCCTACTTGCATCAAGAATATACCAACAGAGATATCCTGTTAAATGAGAACACACTACAATTAATAAA
Source organism: Platerodrilus igneus (assembly GCA_036346225.1). NCBI lineage: Eukaryota > Metazoa > Arthropoda > Insecta > Coleoptera > Lycidae > Platerodrilus > Platerodrilus igneus. The sequence continues at coordinate 144,486 of JARFIW010001372.1, read as the reverse complement.
CCTAAATGACACTTTACATGTAATAGTTATTTTTTTCAAGTCTGCCTGATTTCCCGCTTGAACATTTTCTATAAAATGCATATTGTTGATCTGGCAGAATTCTGTTGATAGCGTATTATTGTAGGTTGTTATATCTTTAGTGAAAATTGTTATTGGATAACTGTAGTTGATTGTTAATCAAAATGTATTAATTGTTTTATAATATTCTCCAATAGTAAGTTATTTTAGTTATGTAAATTAAAACATTCATAAATTTGAAGAAAATCAAAATATCTCAGAAAGTAATGGATTTAGGTATAGGGAATGCTTAACAAAAATGAAAGGACACTTAATGAACTATCCATTGTAGCAATAAAATTTGTAGGGTGCCATTTAAAAAAAATTTTAAAAATTGCATTTTGCGAAACCTGACACACCCTGTATACTGTGAAGAAATTTCAAAAAAGTGATATTTACAAATATACTATGGTATATGGTAAAATTTTCTGCATCTTGAAAATTAACATAAGTTGTGTATTAGTGCAGTGACAATAAATCTAATCAGGGTCATTTTTTCTAAAAACAGTTGAATATCTCAAAAACTAAAAGGAATAAACAAATACAATTTGATATCAAATTAAAGCTCTTTTTATGGGTTTTCCAAAAATGTAATAATGTAATAATGTAATAATGTAATTGGGTGTTCCATTTAAAAAAATATAAGTTTAATATGCCCTGGAATTATGAAACCCTCTGTATGCTTCGAAATATTTTCAAAATGTGCACTTTAGGTATGCCTATTATGCCTCCAAATTTGGTTTACGTAGCTTTTATAATAACGGAGTTATCGACCGTTGCCACACTAAAAACTCACCCTGTATATATATATATATATATATTATATATATGTATATATATATATATATATATTGCTGTGATTGGGTAGGCTTAGATAGGTGTAAATAGGCCAAGCATTTATGTATTTATAAGTACCCTGTATATAAAAATTAATAATTTATTTAAAACGCTTCAATATAATTAGAGGGGGATAAAATTACATATAATAATGTAGGTTTAATTTGTTTACGTTAATTTAGTACAAGGACAACAATTAAGATCAATGACAAGGTCAAAAATTGTGTACAAAGGTTATCAGCATTAAAGATTTTTAGGATAAAAATCCATAATTCAAGCACGGTATATGTTATTAAATACAGCATAAACTAAAAGCAGTCGACGAACGTTACAAGGTTTAATATTGTAAACACGTTATAAAAGTCAAAGACTTTATGGAACAGACGTGAGGTAAATAAACAATTATCGTAAAAGCTAATATACGTTGAGAATATAAGTCAAGGTAAAGTGTGTTAACGGACAAACACAAGGCTAACAGCAACGGTTTATTAGTTCAAAAAAGATCGATAAAATTAGGCGACAGACAATATTTAATACGTAATAGATGCAGATGCAAGATATAAGTTGGTTAAAGGACAAAGATTTTCAAGCGCGTGTCAGACGAGTATACTTTAAAAACCAATAAGAGGGACGAAGATGCAACATGTCTATAGACGGTATCGATTTTTCAAGGCGCACATAAAAGAAAAGAGAAATAACCGTGATCAATATAGTAATATAGGGACTACAACAAAGACAGAAAACACGGGACAGAAAGAGATACCAAAAAGGCAGAAATAACGGAGACGCTTTAGGTAGAAGATTATGAGGACGCAAGGGAGATAATTGTATGAACTCGCACACGAGAGGCGTGATTGTATTTGTGTGGGGTGAATGGAAGGTTGGAAATTTCAAGTAATATATAAACGGTTGCAAGTTAGACAGTTTCTCGCGATAATAAAGTGTTTATGTTGACGTTGTGTATACTTGCAAGTGGATTTTGTAGAGTTGAGTGGCCGTTGGCAGTTCTACAAGAAATGGGTAAAAAAAATACAGGCAACTCAATTGGGGCTGTGGTTATATAAGCGTTGCTGGAGGCGGCATTCGATCTCTCTCATTTTCCAAGTCTATAGAAGATCATCCTAGCTTCAAACCACGCGACTAGTGCAGTCCGACCTAAAATTTACAAGTGTTTTGATGCACAAGTAGGTGTAACTTAGTTTAAACAAAGTGAACCGCAGTAAATCATAGTAATACTTAAAGCAAGATGACTTGTAAGAAGAGAATTATTTACAAATTGAATGAGGGTGCTTGTTGCACATTGAGTGGAAGAAGATGTGATGTTTGGACCTGGAGCAGCAGTTCAGAGGGATTGTTGAGGATTTGGAGAGAACAACGAGTTTGAGATGGGATTGCTGTTCGCAATAGAAGGCAGCAACATAGAGTGATCCAGGTACGTGCAGTCAATTTGGAAGACATCTACAGAGGTGGTGATTTAGAAGAAGACTCTCCAGGTAACGAATTTTTTTGTTGAAACTGTTGTGCTGGTGCTGATTTATTTAAACCATTAGTGATTTGAGTTTTATTTGGTGAAAATTTTGATGAACCGAAAATAAATTTTATTCACATATGTAAAGGATAATTTTTTTATTATAAATCTGAGGGTGTAAATGCTAGTGTAATATTTTTACAGATGTAAGAGGTAAACGGGTGTTTTGTATGATTTTAAGTGCAAGAATTTGTGCACACATATAAAAAGGTTTATACTGAGCTCACTATAGACCAGGGGAAAATAAATTAAGGTTCTGGGATAGGCCCAAATACTTTAAAATAAAATAATGAATGCAGCGGAACATAAATTCACAAGTATATTTGGTTGATGGTTTTATTACCAAGTAGGGGTATGAAATGTTTAATGTGGATAAATATTGTAAATATTGAGATTGTGTGAATTTATTATTTTTGTTGTCAGAATAAAAGGGTTGTATGTTTTTGTCGAATTATTTTTTTATTTTTTTTTATTAATTATAAAGCTTGTTGAAAGAATGAGTAGCTGTCGTGAGTATCACTGAAGAAGCAGTGAGCAAAGCTAGCCGTGGAATGTCAGTTTGGAAAGCATTTTCAGAAGGTTCGCAACTAAAACACTTTGTAATCAAAGCTTGGACTCAAAAATTTATTTAGGTAAAATTTAGTAGATTTTTTTATATTTTCAGCAAGTGCAATATCAACTCAAATAGGGGCACGAATTTTGAGAACCCTTCCAATAAGGAATCCAGAGCATTTTTATGACAGGCCAACTGTGGGGCACGAAGACGTCACCAAGTACAGAGCAATATATATATATATTAATTATAGAATAAGAAAATTTTATATATATATATATATATATATATAAGATAATATATATATATAATATATATAAGTAAATTATATATATATATATATATATATATATATATAAAATTTTCTTATTCTATAATTAATTTGCACTAAAGCTAAACTACAACTGCTCTAAACTAAAACCATTTCCATATTTCCAGGTAAATACAGGAATTACTGAAGCATTCCACCTTTTCGGGTGCAAGCAACATACCTTCCACTACTGGAAATATTTGTCGTGTTCATGGATTATCGTTAGTTACGTAACCATTACCTTTCCAACGTGGAATTCAAATAGGCAGTATTAGAGGTTTTTGTAAAAGCACTACGAAGTTAAAATATTATCGCTTTGCGAAGTTTGCTTTGTAATGTTGAGTTTGCTACACTAAAGTAAGCCTTCAATCGTCAAAAGTTGTATGGTTATTCATGCCAATGTAACCTTCTTCCTCAGCTATTTATTAAAATACAGCATATTTTATGCGTATATACAAACCTAGTTTGAAGATTCCACTAAATTTTCCGCAAGAATCTCGAACTTCCAGGTTATCCCAACCCATTGGATAAATGGCCGCGCCAACTGCAACAAGCAGCCCTGAAACAAGTTGACAAAGTCAATTAAATTCCTTTAAAGCTATTTAAAAGCAACATTTTATAACGAAACAACAATTGAGGTTTAACGAAATGGTCGAATGTAAATTTGCCGGCGTTGGGAATTGTACAGCTGTTAAACGAAATTAATCTAATATCAAATGTATACTATCGCGGTCAGTTTTTTATTGATTACCCTCCAACAGCCTTCGATTTAGTCAAGTTCTTTCAAATAATTAGTCTATACACCTAAAGAAATTTCTCGTACAGTTATAGTAAAACCTTTTGCTTTAAGACTTTAGAGCAAGAAAATCGTAAAGCGCAATTTTTCAAATTACAGTGGTAGTGCCGTGTACCAACTTATGGAAAATTTTATTGCAGAACCAAAATATAAAAACTTGTTTTCATAGTATTTCAAAACCCCAAGGCCTTTTTGCGTTTATAAACAAAACTAAAAAGGTTGAAATAAATATAAATTTAACAAGTGGCTTTATATTTAAGCAACAGGATAGTTCTGCGATAAACACACGCATACTCTAATTCAAGCATATATTTTTTTTAGTCTGAAAGTTTTCTGTATTACATATTACTATATTCCTCATATTGTATGTAGTAAGATTGTTACGTTCACTTACGGCGGTAAACGAAAAACCGTATCCTGTTATTTTGTTATTCATTCACATCGATTCCGTTTCTACTCTTCAATACGGCAACAACATCCTGTATATTTTACCTGTTTACAATAAGTGCGCTTCCTAATAATTTCCATTTTAAACCTATTTACTTCGAAACGAAAAGCTTATTCTATAAATTAAATAGTCAATACCCTGTTTTGGGTATCCGTAAACTTGCTACACATTACGATAGCGTACAATTACTTTCTAGATTAGTTCAATCTAAAGACTCGTTGAAATAATGAATCTTACTTCACCGATAAAGTTTGTTTTTGAATTGGTAATCACATTCGTATGTTTGGTAACACCGGCATGAATGTAAATTAGTACTATCAAACGAGTTAATAATTATTCTTTTCTGCATATGACCAAGAGCAATTGTCGTTTACATTTTCTAAAAAATTGTCGAGCACACACTGTGTGGTAAGTACTTGCAGTGTTAAAAAAATGTACTTTTCGGCGTAAGTAAACTAATCGTTACTCGCACTTATTATAGCTTACTCCGGTGGACCTGACGGCCCATTGAAGTGCCTCTCCTTTTGTTATGGGAGGACACCCACACTGCAAGATCTCGAGCTCCTCTGCTACGCCCTGTCATTAGGGAAGGTGTCAAACCTACACCGTAGATGCTCGGGTGAGTGTTTATGCAGTATTTCCTTGTATGTGTCCTGTGAAATTGGTCAAAACAATAAATTTATCAGGTTCCACGTGATGACTAAACTCAGTATTTTTAAAATGATTATCGTTATGTGAAATGATATTTATTATTCATGTTGTATTTATCGTGACCATCGGGTATGTTTAATTGTATGTTTAGGAGGATGATAGAACTGTGGTTTTTCCTTTATTTTTGAGTTAGTTTTTGTTAGTTAAGACATCGTAGTGCCAATGTTATATATGTACCTTTATGTTTACGATGATAATTTAGAGCTGTTGTTTTTGAGTTGTAATTTTTTTTTGTTTTGTTAATTAAGATTTGTTGTGACCTAAAAACTGCAGCTTGCCATGTTAAACAGTATTTTTTTGTTTGTGTTTTTTTTTGCTGCTATATGTACAATTGTAGTTTTTGATTTTTCGTCTTTAGGTATACTACGCTTTTATGTTTCTCCAAAATGTCACTTATATTAATTACAAGTATTAATAAGTATGTTTAATTTCTTATTTTTATTTCAGGCTTTCCTTTAATTTTTTTCTTGTATTGGTAAGACCCCGCCTACTCACCGGTCATTCTTACTTTGTCTTTTAGGCTACGTCAATGTAAGCAAGGTTGGTTATATTGAACTAGTTTTATTAAAAGTTCCTCTCTCGTGCTTAAAATATATTTTTTGCCAAGTTTATTAATACCAATATTGGACTCGATACAACAGCCAACTAATTTGGAAAAAGGAACGTTAGATAATCCTTTCAAGTGTATTTTCTAATAAGATCTGTTAAGGTATGCAAGCGACTCAATTTAAAGGAACTCCAATCGGATATTTATATAATAAGTATCTTAATATTCACCAAATTAAATAAAGCCGCTTTTATTAACAACAATACAGAATTTGAGTAACCCGCAGTAATGTAGAGAAACGACAAAGAGCATTTTAGGAAAGTTTACCAATTGGAAAATAAACATTAAGCCCAAAAAAATTGCTGTGTGCAATACTTCAGCATTTTTAAGACATGTTCTGCATATTGCTGCTGACACATTACGCAATATACCATATTGTAATCTAATTGCTCAAACAACAGGTCTTTATTATCAAACTGATTATACAAGTCTTTTCAACAACTCGTAGCTACTATGAAATTCTAAAAGCATTCACGACAATCTTTTTCCAGCAAATAGCTAATAGTACAAATACTAACTTCTAAAAACCTACGATGCTATGCTCTTAATTACTTACATCGATGCGAGATAATTTATTTATATTAATTTATATGATCACTATAATAATTTATATCATGACTTTATAGCTCGATTGAAAATATAATATTGTAATCAAAGCTTCAATTAGAGCCAAACTAACTGACACTCATCACGGCAATTTATATTTTATTCAGTTGCTCTAAATCACTACGGGCACAAACCTGAAATTATGCAAATAACATTACAGAAATTTCTTATTATATGGCTAATAAAGCTTTTTTAGTCTTTCAATCAAGTTCATCTGAAAGAATTCGCATTGCAGGTGTCCATCAATAATCCTTTGTGCACGATGCCTAGCTCACGTTCCAACGCAGCATTTCATTCAAAGGTAAACCTATCGGCACGGTGTTACACCGCCTTCCTCTGAAAGCTGTTCTGTCGCAGAACACTCTGTTATACGGACAGTAAGAACAGTCTGAGCCATTTCTGCCGTTCCTATGTTGATAGAAGTAGCAATTAACACTTTTCACAGTAGGCGCATTGACATTTGAGCAGAACCTCTAGCATATTTCGTTGCACCCTCCAGTCCAACTTATTGAGCCCACAACCGATTTCGGGTATGGTCAACTTCTGTTTTCAAATTTGATCATCTGGCCCTTAAGATCCACTAACGCCTTCTACAGATCCTGGCAATTCAGTTTGTCAGAAGTCTGTTGCTTAGTCACCAAGTAGTGGATGCCACGATGACAGTACCTTAGCCGTATGGTCCTTCCAACCACTGTTCTCGAGACATATTAAAGTCCGCTGCTGCGCAATGTGCAAGAGAGTATTCCGTTAGGGCATTGAAAAGATCACCTTTAATCTCTTCCGTTTTGCCTATACCGCTGTACATAGACACGAACCAAGTATAGCTCGGTCCAGGCTTTTGTTCATTATCACGATCATAACTGTTTGTTCATCTCAATGTTTGCCGTTCTTTAGCTTTACATACGCCATCGCTATCGCAGAGTGCACCATTATTGTTCTTCCTTTTGGGAGCTTACGAATCCGATATACCACATTGTTGATCCGTTTGATAACTTCGTACGAACCGTCCCAATGTTTCTATAACTTTGGCGATGGTCCACGCTGCCGCATAAGACTGTATAACCAGACACAATCGCCTTCTTGAAAACCATAATCCTGTTCCCTGATGTCATACCTGGTCTTCATCCGATCGCTTGTAATCAGGATGTATTTCCTAATGTCACCATAGATGTCATGTATCTTAGTACTTGAGCTTCTCGACGTAGATCTGACCCAAAATTTTATCTCCGGGCTTACACCCAAACTCAGGTCACATAGTAACGCATCTCACGTCCCAGCATATCACATACAGGTGTCTGTCTGTGCGATGTTCTCGAGAGCCAAAAAACATTTTGCCAATTAAATATGTGCAAATATTGGTCAAAGTCTCTCTGACGTTTGGAGACCACTTTAGAAAAGCACTTGCTCGAGTATTATATTTTCTTTTGTATTATCAGCGTGATATTGGAAAGCCTTTACTTTTAATTCACTTTGACAAATATCAGGTTGTTTGATATCATTTATAAAAGATTTTTATTTAATAGAGTGATCGTTTTCTTGATAATATCACTTCTCAAATTTTCTGTTTTATTTTGATTGTTGTTTAAAAGGTTCCCAATCTAAGCTTTTGACTGTTAGTAATAGAGGCATAGTTGTTTCCATTAATAGTAATTATTTGTGAATTTTGCTTTGGTGCGCCACTTACTAAGTTACTTTTGTCTACGTTCACAATTCTATTTTTGCTAAATACCTTAGTTCTTTTTGCTTATGATTTTGAAAAATTAATTGAACTAATACTACTCATTGATCCATTATCAACTTTCCTTTTGTTAATTAGAGATTGCGAGTTAGTGGATTTATTTAGCCTATTGAACGTGCACGTTGTTATCGTAGGGAGTTTTGTATGTGTTTCTTTACACCTTGTATTAGATAATAGCGCATTTAAACTAGCAGTATCTTTAGTAATGAGATACGAGCTAGAATTTGTATTAATTTTATAATGACGTTTGCTGTAGTTGATAGGTTGTTGTGACTTTTTTGAAGATCCCTCACATAAAATATCAAATTTTGATACCTGCCAATTTCTTGTAGTTAGAAATTTTGCCGGTTTGTTGTTTTTGAGACATTTTGAAGGACAACGAAATAATTTTCCAGATTTGAAATCTTCAAAAATCAACTTCAAGTTAGTGTCACTTTGATATATTTGACAGGTAAAGTTTAGAGCTAGTTTATAAGGACTTTTCTATCAGCTGTCATTCGGCAACAATACCTGGAACTTTTGTTCCAATTCCGCTATATATACACAATAGTCAAGGAAAAATCCGTTGCGCATTGAAACGCGTTGCGTTAATATAATTTCAATTAGGACAACTAGCTTGATTAAAACACAAAAGAAAATTAATTTACTTAAAAACAAATTGATACAATATAATATAATATTGAAATAACGCGTTACTCATTAAGTAGGATTAATGTCGCGACAATAAAAACCCAGCAAAGTACTAGATTTCACACCTAAATATGTATTGAATACAGGACATTACGCAATGAATTCAAGCCACGAAATCAGAAAGATTTTTATGGTAAAATACATATCAGGACAAAACCCAAGTTCATAAATTATTTCAAAACCATAAACAACAAAAATAGATTTGAAGGTTATGCATTTCTTATATAAAATTAGGAAAGCATTTGTATATCCTAGATATAATTTTATTTAATAATATACGAAAACAATTGCAGCTGTAGTAAAATTCAGATATTAAATTTCAAACCATACATTACCTTAAAATATAATATTACAGTGCATCACTCTAATTGCATAAAGAAAAATTAAGCACGTAATAGAAATTATATATAATCGTGCATCTTTTACGTGATAGGATTTTATAGTGGAAGACGTTAAATAGTTACGTACGAAAGAAAATATTAACAAATTAATTATCCGCGAGCAGTTGATGAAATAACGTCAAAGTGTTGTAATACGAACAAGAAGTAAAGGAGAAGGAGGTGAAAGTTAAATAGTGAAGAAAAACAGTTTTAAATAAAAATTTAATTTTCCACAAGAAAAAATTTGGCATGTGATTGAATTTATTTAAACTTACGCTTAGACGGGCAAGATAAAGGGTATCAATTCACCTATTCGAGGAATTGTCGTCGTTGTAACCGGTCAACAAGACTTTAGGACCGGGAGCGTTACCTCCTCCTTTAACTTGCAAGTTTGTTATATGTTGAGTTAGGAAAGCCGTATTAGCTGGAAATAAAACAGAAATTACCAAAATACCAATGATGTTTGAATATCTTTAACTTTTTTTGCAATGATGGAATTTGAAGCAGGGGAAAATATTACGAGCTTTTATATTTGTACTTTGTGAGAATGTGCAAGTGAATTTTTAATGTAAATTGGTTGCTGTTTATGTAGTAAAAATTGAAGTCGAACGCGATAGCTTACTTGTTTTGTTGAACGATAAATTAGCTACGGAATTAGTTTTGGCTAAGGTACAGCATAATTTTATGATTGTAAAATATTAAGAAATATTCACGTGTTAATTTTAAATTATTTTGTAATGGACAATAATATGGTATAACGAAAGGACTGGTATTTAATTGTTTTTCAGGAAACTGAAATTTAGATCCTCATGTAATTTAGTATGGGAAATGGAAAAATTGGAGTGATAGATAGTATTATTGAAAGATTTAATTTAATGTTTTTTAGGATTGTTGTAAATAATACATGGCCAAAGTGAGTTAAAAAAATTCGATTTCTTTAAGTATTTTGCATTTTATTGAAATTATTTAATCCTAATAGCAGTTAAGCATTTCATTTCATTTGCACTTATTTATGAACCAGATAGCAATTAGGTAATTGTGAAGTGATACTCAGTCACTCCAGTGGTCGAGTTTGTATATGGAAAAGGCATATTACTTTTCGATTTTATACAATATTTGTGACAAAGCTTAATAAGTGTTTTAAGATATTTTAGAGAAAAGTAAGAAATAATGCAATAGAATTTAGTATACCAAAGCAAAGGACACCTATACGGAATATCTATCTTCTGTGTAGGGATAATATTAAAGATATTGCTGTGACAGACGGTTTAGCGCCTTTAATGCAAAGAGAAAAAGTATTTTAGGGTAAGTGGTTCATGTATCGTAGTTGTCATAATTTATCCATTTTATCCTTGTTATTTCTTTATTTTTATTTTCTTTTATTTTTCCTTAGAAACCCACTCCTGTACCACTGCAGTTAGCCAACGCACCCATATATTGATACGGGGTCCACGCCCCTTCAAGGCAAATCAAAATTTATTAACGTAACGCTTATTTTACCCGTAACAACGTTTCAAATTAATCCTATTCGTTTTGTCGAGTCCACCGAAGATACGCATTTTATCTACATTCTAGAAAACTCACAAGAAATTTACATTCAGTGATAATGTGTTAGAAACCTTTAAATTACACAACGTCTTAACTTAAAAATCCTCTATAATCTCGAGGATTATCTTTGTTAATATATTTAAACATGCCGTGTAATGCTTGTTTTTGCGCTGATAATTGTTTAACAGATAATAACAAAGAAAACCTTTATTTATGTTATATGGAGGATGTGGTAAAATAATAAACCGCAATCGTCGAAAATTCAGTAAAATGCATTTATAAATTTTGGTTTACCTTCAAACCTACAGACAGGTTTCCATGTAGACCCATAACTTCAATAAAACGGCAGCACACGAATTTAACTTAAGGAGTTCTTCTGTACAGTATAATGTAAGTAAGGGGCTGATACACATACGGATACGTCCCCAATGTTCGACCCGAAGGTACTATGTTGGATTTAAACGCGACAAATATACGTGTTTCAAATTAATTGGAATTCAAAGTTAATCAAATGTAAATAAAATTTAAAGACTAAAACTAATTATGGGTTTAAATAATGGCACCCAAAGCGTTGACGTTTGAGTGTGTCTAATCAACAAGACACTAGCTAAAAGTAAAACGGAAGGTATCCGTAATAGCGGATAGCAGCCTACCGTAGCGACCGGATGAGTCCAAATCTAGCTAAACTGGTATTTACTAACAGATTCAAATTTCTATCCATACGCCAAATTTATTAATAGCGAATCCAGCTATCTGTTCCTACTCTATAAATTTACAATATCGTCCGCCCTAGTCTAAGTATTTTATTCTAACTCAGCCTAAATACCTCCCTAACTAACTTATTCTAATTTTAATCTTCCTTCCTATAGATTCTATGACCAGATATAGGCAAAACGCCAAACAAAATAAATCGAGCGACAAAACAATGAAATATATAAATGTACAACACAGGTGTAAAATGTAACTATATAAATAGAGCAGCGCATATAAGAATATAACGGTACATAGAGTAGCAAAAAACATTCCTTAAATTACCAGGTGCACTCGCATAAGCATTGTGCTGGGTAACGCCACCACACTAAAATTTCGTTTAAAATTAACTGCAAAATTTAATTGTTAATAGAAACAATGCTTATGCGAGTACAGCCTCCATAATATTTGTAAATAACTCGAATATAAATTTCTCCAAGATCCAAAGATCTTGTCGTCTACCTACATCTAATTATCTCTTACTGCTAAGGGAACATGGGTATGCATTGTTAAAGTCCCGGTATGCAGTAATGTCCTGGGGGATCACAATGAGATTTTCTCTATTCCTAGCAACCATGTTTTTCCTGTATAAATTTTTAATTTTTATATTTGAATGTAATCAATCTGTGTCAGTTGATGCAATTGATCATTTAATTAAAAATTTTAATAATATTACAATTGTCGATAATATGGCAATGTTCAAGCAGCAAAAGCGGTAGCGAGAGCTATCAGACCATTTTCAGGTCGTAGTGAACATTTAGAATCATTTGTAAACGGTGTAGATAAATTTTTTAATAAATACGGTAGAAAGATAGACAATAGTCTCAGTAAATATGTTTCCGCTTCGATATGTTCTAAAATCATGATTGAGGCAGACGATTTTATATTATGTCGACCAGATCTAACAACTTGGCCAGAAATAGAAGAGGCGCTAAGAAATAAGTTCGGATGTAGGTTAGATAGACATGTATCGCAACAGCAATTTATATATTCAAATAAACTGAAAGATGAAAATATTATTGATTTCTTAGATGGAATAAAATTAACAAAAATGAAATTAAATTTAAAAATAATTCCGATAATACTCCATCAGAACATACAAAAGCGGCATTCATTTCTCAGAACGACGCAAAAGCGGTAACGGTATTAATATCTAATACTTCAGAATTAAGAACGTTTTTAATGCTTTAAAAATCACGAACAATCGACAAAACCACTTCATTAGTAATAAATCACGTCTCGATGGAGCAACAAATAAACAGTAGACATAATTTCTGAATAACCAGTATAATCAAAGGTACGAAAAAAACCATTTCAAAGCGATAATAAAAAGTCACTATTTTTCAATAACTTTAAAACGCAAACACTGCAAAGAACGAATAATCATGATTTTAAATTATTAGGCAATTTTAACAGTTTCCACAAAAAACGTGTAACCAAAATTATGCAAATAATAAACCGCATTTCTCTAGCCAACCCATAAACATACAAAACTGACTCATCCTACAAAAATTCCCTACAAACAATTAGGTATTTAAAAAATCTATAAACGTATTTTCCCCACAGAATTCGCACATACCTCAGAATAAACAGGAGGCAATGTCAATGATCTCTAGACTTAGTAATAATCCAAACAATTCAAATCGATTTTTTATGCAAAACAGAAATGAATCATCTAACGTAAGAACTTGTACATATAGCCAACCAGAAACCGTTGAAGACCTTCTAAACATATTGATTATAATAACACTACCATTTACGAAGCACATTTCTACGAGGAACAACATTACCAAATAATGAATGAACTTAAACCCGATAATAAAGTAACTAATGAAAGTTACTTAATTGAAAACTTTCCATTAATAAGTCTCTTACCAGACACAACATCTAAATAACCTCGTTGGCAGAGTGTGGTCCATTGCAATTTGCGCACGTGGGTTGTTTATCTTACTTTCTCTTGCACTGCGTGGCATGATACCACAATGCGCCCTTGATACGTCAGACCCTGAAATTGCAGTTGAGGCTGCAATGTTAAAATATCTGCCTTAATATGACGATTGTCCGGCGTAAAATTGGTTGGTTAGTGGCTAAGAGAAAAAGGACACCCCTATTTAAATAAACGGCTAATTTTAAAAATTATTTCAGTGCCCCGGCATGAAACGTGGTTGTGGGCCGATTTTCTATGGTCACTCAAAAGACGATAAGGGAAAGTGCTACGGCGTTTTGACTATAACTATATGGATCAAAAGTACTGGGGCAAGCACAGAAATCCATTGACTTTTAAATGGATTTCAATAATAAAAAAAATCTTTTACAAACCCTTTGCACCCTATTCTTGATAAGAAAATACATAATTAATTAAACCAAGACCACTACTTGTGGTTCTCCAGTTAGACATAAATAAATACAAAATAACACTTTACTGGAATGTAAATGGTCCACCAATACTTTTATTTTAAGGTATTAATCTTATGGTCATTGATCCCTCTGAAATAAGCAACTCTTTTTAAATCACAAAATAACTCTATAGGTAAGTTTCAATAATTAACATATTTACGAAAAGATGGTAACTGTGTATTAAAAAGGATCTTAATTAACTTCGTAACACAAATTGGGTTTAGGCAAACATCCCCTATGAAGATATTTAAGAATCAGTAATATTTAAATATAAGGCTCTAGTTCATCATAAATTCCTTGTTTACAAATTATCAGACTTAGTTGACACTCGGACGGTATTATTGAATTATAATATTACAAATTTTATTTGTTTCATTTAGATCTGATTGGCTTCACATTTACGATATTAATGAGCTAAAAATGTATTCTGTTTTTAATCCAGAAGAAACCGAAGGACTAAAAGTCAGTCTCTTGGTAATATAAATTTATAATTGAACGTTCACAATCAGTCAAGAAATTTTATATCCCCGTTTACAAAAAAGTTAAAAGTAGCAGTTCTTTTACTATACAAAAATGGACGTATCACTTTAAAAAAGAATTTATTCTCTATTAAAAATGCTCATCTTCATAGAACGAGGTGTATCCACATCACTTCCAACAACATAAAAGAAAATACTCTTACTCTTTTCTGTACATTCAATATTGAACAGAATTGACCTACTCACAGGTAGAAAACTGACAACAGCTGTTACTGCTTTAGCATAGTTGACCTTAGAAGCAACCCTAATCTCAAACAAGATGCTTCCTTTGCCAACTTTATCTTACGACAATTTAAAGCTATTTTCCATTGAATCCGACAATAATTTCGCTCTAACTATGATGTTTTAATTCGCACAAATTGTTAATTTACTCGAAGTTAATTCCAACGAAAGAAACCTAGTGATCAATATATGTGGTCATAGGTTAGTTTAACCCTCGTTCGTTGCGATGAAGTATAAAAAGAAATATTAGAGTCTGGTAAATAATTAATCTATACTGACCATTGAAACTTCAGAATGGAGTTCCTATTTGTTGGTCGTTACACAAGAAAAAGTCTGGCTTTACGCCACTTCCACGCAAATTTTCGGTACCAATCTCTCCTACTCTTTCAATAAATCGTGTAGAAGTGCCTGTATTAGGCAGTTCGTATAAGACTGACGACCCAAAAAGCATTCGGGATGCAGATATTGTCCACACAACTTTAAACGACCTACGTCTATACTAACAACCTGGATAAACCCAATAAATTTCGTTTGAAACATGCAAGATTATGTACGTTAAATTTGGAATTCGTGAATCATATTCTGTTCATAAGTAAAAGAACGTAAATTTGACAATTTGTGATACTACAATCTGCTGTCTTAGATTAAATACAAGATGATGCTAGATATCGTATTTTAAGAATTATTTATGTTACACAGCCTCTCCCTGAAGAAGAAAAAAATCATAGTTACTACAAAAATTTCTATATAGAGAAACTATAAGGTTTTCTTTATCAACTAACGACTTCTGCTTAAATTCCACAAATATCACAAGTGCGTTGCAATAATGATACAAATTATTCTAACTCTAAATTTGAGCTGATTCCATAAACACAAAAATTCTAAATATACTAAAATCAACTTTATCGCAATTTGTGGCCATAATAAAAATATGTGCGCTTGTAACTGCTTGTACAAAAGTCTATAAAAGAAAAGTTACAATAGGTAAAAGATCAAAATCAATAAAACTTAAATCAGTAAAGTCTAACACTTATAAAATGCGGCAAAATCTAAAGGATTATAAGTATTTATGGTTCCATGTTGGGACCGTGTCATTTTATAAACTAAAATCGATGTTTCACCCACTTTTGTAAGGGGGTTCATCAGAACAAGAAAAGAAAATAAATAATAAAAATGTATAATAATAAAGTTAAGAATGATAAATTAAGTAGACAAGTTCAAAGACACCTTTTGGCTTAAATGGACTGGTGGGTCTTCTAGTTCAGATGTAACTCTACATACTCTTTACACTTTAACTTGTCTACTTAATTTATCATTCTTATCTTTATTTTTATTTATTTTTATTATTTATTTTCTTTTCTTGACCTGGTGAAGCTCCTTACAAAAGTGGGTGAAACGTCGACCTTAGTTTATAAAATGACACGGTCCCAACCCGGAACCATAAATATTTATAATGTCTCCGGCCGTGAAAGCTTCCGACAATATCACAAAATCTAAAGAAATCACAACAACATATCTACATATATCCTCAACTTTAATTACCAAAACATAAGCTAACGAAAAGTACGTATCATACTCTTAACTACTACTCGGTAAACCAAATCTCAAAGCTTTCTACATCTGTACACATAAAAGAATCTTAATAGATTCTTTGGCGATAATACCTTCACTAATACCTTAGAGATGTATTCTCTCAGCAAATTTTCATACCTTTCAATATTTCTCCATTACAGTTCCGAATAAAGAACAACAACCACTTGAGAACTACTTGAGAAGCGCTTAAAAATTTATTTTTTAAGTTTGCTGCAGTACGCACCTTTTGATCATGCCAGGTTTTGCCAATTTATTTGAAAGGATCGGGTAGATATTCTTATTGATCCCAAAGTAATTCTAGGAAGAACAAAAGGGAGAATATGCATTAATAAGCGTTCCACAAATTATTTTTAGTAAATAATCCATTTTAGGGGATTACTATATTAATATTATTTAGGGTATTATGCATTATAAATGTGATCTTCGTGTTCTACGGCAAAATTTTAAATGAAATAGCACTTATTATCGTGTAATTTTGTTGTAAAGATGTTTCCCGTGGTTTGTGATAGATGAATGTGCCCTTCCCAACCAATCAGGACGGCAAACGAAGAAGATTTGCAGTTGGAAAACGAGCTGCGATATTTATGCTTGACGTGACTCTCTTATCTTTGACTACTTGCGTGAAGTAGTGCATTATAGACAATGTAGTGGAGTTTTACCTGTCGTTTCTTATATCCAGTCCTTACCGTTATTATCTTGTATTCTCCTTTCTGTTGTAGAAAGCCAGCATGCTCCACTACAAAAAATATCGGCTAAGGCGGCAAACGCCCTAGCGGTAACCTGCGATAATTAATAAATATTCCGTATCGAGCTTGACAATATGCTTTAATTTAGAAAGTAAATAAGTTAATAATTCATTTACATTGTTAATTTCAAACGTATATTAATTGTCTTATTTCGAAATTATGTGCAATGTATTGCGCCCTATGTGCAGCTAAGCGAGTAACTAATACATTTACCTTCAAGTAGTAGAGGGTTGTGAGTTCCAAAAAATGTGTGCATAAAATATGCTTTAAACTATTTAGTCGACCTTTATTTTAATACTATTTAACTATTTTTTTAAATACTATATACCACCAAAACAAAAGAATTAAATACGAACAATAAATAACTTTAGAACACATTCAAATTGTCTTCCCTGAATGAAAGTGCAAACATTTATTAAATTTGAGACCGGTACTGGACAAATTATATTCAACTAAAGTCCTAGAATTGCTGACTAGCACTTTTGGAATGGCTGCAGGCATCCATTTGCAATTTTAACTAAAATACTACTTATTTATTTTTCCTGCAATTTTTTAGAACAATATCCATTTATCTTCAATTTTTTTAAGCAAATTTGCAAAACCTAGTATGGTTGAAAAGAAAGCACTCTAATACATTTTAAAAAATAAGGAAAACAACTTATTACGTTTCCTTAATTATTTAAGAACTCTGTTCTAAGGGATTCTAAGATTATTGAATTTTACCAGGGAAATTACACATAACTTTATTTACATTTTAACCAATTTACCGAATTCCACGTTATTGTCGTTATAAAAAAATGAATATCTAAGTTATGCAGAAATAAGTTAACTGATAGCTCGCGTTTTGAATAAACCTTTAACTTTTAGAGAAATATTGAATTTTGTGTTCGTCCATTACGATTGCAACCTCTATTACGTTAAATTTATAAAAGAGATTAATTTTGCACTAATTTTCAACTATCTTAATTAAGCAACTCCTAAAATGTATAAAAGACTGCACGCTTTTTGTGTCATTTGAAATTATACTAACACTCAATCGTATATCAAGTTCGTTACCTTTTCAATTAAAATAAATACGTATTAAAATTTTCTTAGGTGTAGAAATTCGTAGAACATACTTTAAATCGCGTTTATAAATTCTGTGAAAGATAGCTTATCGTAAAACGACTTCTAAAAGGCTAGAAACTCGCTTTATAAATTTTTTAAAACACATTCTAACAGTTGATAATTATTTGCAATAGTTATTTGTTTAAATACGTATCGTAAAATGATTGCTTCTAATGGTGCTAAGAAATCCTACTTCATCATGTCTGCATGTATTCGGCTGCTCAAGCTTTATGAATAATAAAACCGTCCCCTAATTAATGCATTCTCGGTATCCCTTTATCGATGGATCGATAATAATACAAATCTCTATCAATTTCTGTAAGTCAGGCAACCCGCAATACGTTGTGCTTCCTTTAACTGTATGCAAGGTTGCATACTTGCTTGAATGTTTTAAAATATACTCTGCTTTCCCATTGGTACAACGAAATTCTGTGGAATGATTATCGTATTATTGAGGCCTTTTGTTTTCTTTATTGTTTGTATTTCAGGAATATTTCTCAGTTGCTTTCCGGAATATACTTTTACTTGCTTTCGCAGAATATATAACATTCAATTGTTGGAAATCGTTTTTTGTTATTTCCCCGTCGTTTTCAATCTGTATAAATACAACTTGAGCTTTTGAAAGGCTCCCTTCTCGCTTCGATTTTAATTCTATACGTCTTTTCAGCGCAAAGAAACGTTGTTGAATCGTGATTTTAAAATGCGTCGTTGTACGTAGTGTTCTACTATAGTTCATTGCGTCATCCAGCATCCAGTTTATAGACGAGTGCAGCCCGCACTTCAAAAATTTCTGTAAGATGGTACCAAAGAGACGGATAGCTAAACGTTGCTAAGACGTAGCCGGACAGGCTAACTATCAAACGCGAAGAGTGGGAGGATTTACCTAAATACCAAAAAAAAACAAAAAAAAACACATCGCCCATGATTATCTATTAACGCATAAAATTTAATAAAGGATTCAGTACAAACAAGCAAAAAGAAAATAAATTAAGTGTTATTATTTCACAGCAAACAATTATATTGTACGTACAATTTAAGAATTTAGATACGAAGTACACATCTCGTATTTTACACCAAAAAAAATTAATCAGTAGTAAATAAACATGTGAGGGCTTTTGTCAAGCGTTTTTAAAAATTGCACCTAATACTTTTTGTAAAATAAACTAATCAGTAGGAAAGAATTAATGTGTGAGAGCTTTTGTCAAACATTCTTTTAAACAATGGTACATCACACCTGTAGAGCGATAATATCAATTCTCAGCAACAAACAATAGTCCTATAGTGTCACGTTTCTTATCACGTAACTACATCAAACGCTGATACGGAATATGCCATTGGTACATACAAAAGAAAACGACTTGCATACCTGTAGATGTCGGATACTTAGCTTGCAAGCCGTCGGTGGTGAGTCAACATAGAAGCGCCGTGGTATTCAGGATCCATTCACCCTGTCGTCGTAACTACAGCAGAGATCCACAGACCAAAGGCACTGGTCCACGGCAACGAACAGGTGGGCCTACACAAAGAAAGAACCCATTTGGCCTCCCGCTAGAAAAAGCTAAAAAGAGAATCTGATTAGAATGGGTGCGCGCAGGAAAACTCACCAATACACGCAAGACCTCCAGTTGTCGAACAAAAAAAAAACAAACGTGCATTGCCTTTGAAATACGGTGACAAATAATGTAGAAAATATTTCGACGTACAAGCTTCAGATTCAAATTCAACATTGATTTAAATCCTCGCTTATTTAAGCGCGATTAAAACTGGAAAACACGCTATCAAATAATAGTAGGATTTATCATCTCGACAAGTTTTTAAATGGGAAATACAAGAGAAGCAATTGTACGCGTTCGTAATGTATACCAAGATAACGGGTACCTAAAACAGGATATAAACTATTTAATTGTAGCATAAACTTGTCATTTTAAGGCAACTACATTTAAGTTGAGGAATTATTAAAGAGCGTATTTATTATTAATTGTGTTGAAGGATTTAACAGTAGAAACGGAATTTATTCGAGCGGGTATTGAATTAACCAGGAAAATTTTAAATGCAAAATTGAAACGTAATAAGGTAAAGTTATTTTTCTTGTTTTTTTTACTTTCTAATGCCACTGTGAAAGACAGACACTTCGTTTGCTGTTTACAGTTTTCTTACTCGTAAAAATTCAATAAATTGCAGACGGCACGTTACAAATTTACGCTTACGATGCACATGTGATTTGGTACTTTTACTCCAAGTCACGATTATTTCAACCAAAGCTCACGTTAGAGTATTTGTTACTGTTAGCTTTTCTTCGTATATTAATGTTAACGTCGACAAAATGCTTACCAAATTCTAAATTAGAATAAGTGAACAACCAGTTCATTTGAGTTAGGGTTACGCTACTTAAGCTTACTAATACGCTTTTAACTTACGGAGTGCACTTCACACAGCAGGTAATAATGACATTTTCTTTTGTGCGTGTGTGTGTGTGTGTGTCTATGTATTTATATACTATATATATATATATATATATATATAATGCTATGATAAGAGCGTAGTTTAAGGGTAGATTAAGTCAAAGAGGTCGTAGGATAGATATAAATATTTTTAACTTTAAGAAAACCATATCATTCCATCAATTTTAAGAGAATATCGACTATTTTAGAAAAAATCAATTGCGAGCACACTGCATATATAGTATATTTGATTTAATGCATGAGAAAGAAGCTTATTTTGCAATAATCCGATACCATTTAGCTAAAATAATAATATGTACGTCGTGTAATATGTTTTACGTATAATTTACGAGTGAGGATAAGGTTTTAAACGCAACTAATTGCATCAATATAAATACATTATCGAAGATAGATAAACTGGTATTCTGGATATTTAATAATTTCGTCGAAAATATAAACGCAGTATAAGAAAACGCGTTCTAATACGTCATTAAATACGTGACTAGAAATATTATATTTGTTTAAAAAACCAACATATTTTAATAACAAATAAACACCAGACGGTTAATTGTACGATAATGTTTTGGACTTTTAAACGACAAATAGGAATACGTGACAGAATTGCAATGGATATTTGGAAATTATAAAATGATACTATGATATATTGAATGTAGACGTGAGGAATAGAACGAAAGTACAACAATTGAAACCAGGAAATTGGAGAAATCCCAAGGTTCGTCAGAGATAGGCGAAGATTATCAATAAACACGCGACGCGCACCAATTAAAAACATTGATAGGAGGGTTTATAAATACAATGGGGAATGAATAAACATTTAGTTCATCTATAACAAGGCAAGAATCACGTCAGTGTGCAGTAGAAATTTACGTGACAGTATTATTTAGTGAAAAGTTTATAATTTAGTATAAGTAAAAATTTAAAATGCCAAATTTGTGCAACGAAAAATAGCCGATCTACTCATAGACGTAAGTTAAACTATTATATAAAATTTATTCTAATATTTTACAAATCAGGGCTCTAAATCAATATCCTCACAATGATCTAAAAGAATATTTAAAAACTTGATACTGATCGAAGTCAATATCGTCCCACATCTAAATTAAATATCTGAATATATTTCTAAAATTACCTCCAAAAGGAAAATATAAAAAGATATGTCTGAAAATAGGACCAATTAAACAAAAGTAAGTACACTCATGGAAACCGAGAGAAACCACAAGCAGTAAGTAGAACGAGTATAGCAAGGGATCCTGAACACAGATACTCTGAGGCAATTTCAGTAAAAAGGAAGGAAAAGCGCAGATTAGCAATCTTAAATATTCTTTTTAGTTAAAGACCGTTTCAATTTTAATATTTGATGTATACTGTATGTCTGCAAGAGTCAACAAAAAGGTCATATGAGAATTTGAAAACATAGTAAGCATTTTAGAACGTTCGAAGGTACTTAAAAGTAATTAAAAAAAATTTTTTGATGGCTTTCAGGAAATCATAGATTTGGTAAATGTTAATGTTCTATTCAGTAGCCAAATTTGGAATTTACATAAAATTGTACATATTATTATCAATCATTATATTGTGTAATCTTTGGATTGCTTCATTTAAATTCATTTAAATTTATTTAAACAGTAGAGAGAGTAAGGGTTAAGCAATCTTTATCGTCGCACAATAGGAATATCATATTAAAAAAAATAACACATAACTTAAAGCGATGTCATATTGGCACCCACAGTAGGGGAATTTCACAGCAATTAAAATCGCGCAATAACGTGGGGCTTAATAAGGGATATCACAGAAATTTAATGATACGCCCAAGCGTGGGGCATTTCATAACAAATTTAATGGCATCATCGTAGGAGCTTAAAATCCAAAAAAGCTACATCACAGCAATTTAATGATACGCCTAATCGTGGGGCATTTTATAGCAAATTTAATGACGCCCAATCGTAAAGCAATTTCATAGCAAATTTAATGGCAACTATTGTAGGGACTTAAAATCCAAAAAGGCTATTTCACAGCAATATGAATAAATTATAAATATAATGAACTGGTCAGTCTTATCAAATAATACACATGAAGTTTGTCAAATATTTTGGATATAGTCCAATAATAAAACAATTAAATGAAAAAATTTTAATCAAAATCTAGACGTTTTGGTAGACATTCCTATACCTTTATCAAAAGCTAAAATGAAAAACCAAACGAGTCGACATTCATAACAAGACGCAAATAACTTACTATAATTTACCTATTTTTTTAAAAATATTCGAAGGAATTTATAAGATTTACATACTAAAACTGGATAGATATGTATCACATTAAAGAGTTCCAGAAGAGCACATTTTGTAGTTGTAACGGTTCAATAATTCCGCTAACTGTGCATTATCTTCACATGTTTTTTCAACCAAGCATACGCCTTTGTTCGATGATACCATTATGTTAGACAGTGAACCTAATTAAAAGACCAGGGTGTTCATAGAATCGTTTTATATCAATAAGGAGATCAATCCTATTAACAACAAAATAGATGTCGATAATGTACATAGCGTTTACTCTGCGTGATATAATATTGATCCTTTCAAACACCGTTCATTTACATTTCCAATGCTCCACCCGTAGGTACTACATTGGCCAGGAGGCGAGTTTTTTGTTGCCTGGAAATTTAGAATTTTGCCGAACTCTTGCCGTTCCAGGCAAGGTAGGGATCTTTAACGTGCGTGACAACACTCACACATGGGGCCTCCATTTAACCTCTCATCCGAACGAGGGCGTAATTTTTGTGAATAATACTCACCTGCCATTTTTCAAGCAGTCGGCCGTGTCGGGATTTGAACCCGGGACCTTGGGATCCGTAGTCTTACGCTAACTACATTGATCCACGGCGACGCCTCTTTTCAAACACCGTTGAAGTAATGAATACTCGTTCGAAGTGTAACTGCTGTCATTTTCGGAACGCTCCCCTTGTCATTTTCAAATAATTCTGTTAGGTTAGTTTTTTCCGTTTTGAACCATTACAACTATAAGATGTGCTCTTCTGGCACTTTTTAATGTGGTAATTATCCATCTAGTTTTATTATGAAAATCTTACAGACTTCTTCGGATACTTTTACAAAATAGGTTAATCGCAGTAAGTTATTTCCGTTTTGTTATGTATTTTTACTCATGTGTGGTTTTTCATTTTAGCTTTTGATAAAGGTAGAAATGTCTACCGAATCGTCAAGACTTTAATTAAAAATTTTTCCATTAATTGTTTTATTATTAGACTATATCCTAAATGTTTGACAAAGTTTATGTGTGATACATATTATTATGATATTTGGTGCGCTGAAAGGGCGTTAATTTTTATTCTGAACAGATTCATCATGTTAAAATACATATAAATCAATTTTTAAAACTTCTAAAAATTAATGTTGAAAATTTAATTGTTTTTAGAAAATTTAGAAAAATCTCAGATTTATTTTTAATAATCCTTCAGATATGTACTCAGAATATATAGCTCATGACATATAAGAAACATCCCGTGTATATTACGGTATTTCAAATTTAATATTCTAAAACACAAAATTTAACCCTTTTATTTAATAATAAGCAAGGTTCATATTTATATTTTCTGAAAGTTTTCCGAAAGCTTTGAACAGTTTATGTTTCCCTGTATTAAATGAAGAGGAGATAAGAAATGAACAAACAACAAGGGTTTCAGGTAGTTTAGTTCCCGACGTCAATTAGCGTTATAAAAGAAAGATTTACGACTTTTGGGAAGAATTTAAAACTTAATAGCTAGAATAGTAAGGTGCAGCTGTTGTCGGTTAAACAACCAACATTAAGAACAAGGTGACAAGAAAGTGAATTCGAGCGCGTATGTATGAATGAGATGGAAACAACACGTGTTGGATAGAGGCATATTTTAAACGTTGCTTTTGGGTTGACTTGGGATTTATACTAAGGCTATTTGAGTATTGGTTTTTCAAATATAAAGAAATTTTAGTGCAGGTGTTTACGTAGTTTGCTTCGAAGTGGTTTTACGGAGAAGTGTTTTTAAAAATATGTAACGATTTTAGTGTAAGGTTCACTAATGAGTTTTCGTTAAAGATGAATACGCAGAATTTGTGTACGTGTGGAGCGGTGTGTTGTGAGGAGTTTTAAAAATGGAAGAGCTTGGCTGTGTTGATGTTGGAATTTTAAAAATTGTAATAATATAGCAAGACGGTTTTCAGAAAATTTAACAGCTTTTAGAGGTGGGGAACATGTATAAAATAAGGGAGCGATTAATTTTAAGCTCTTGCTTTTACGACTCTGATATCTTTCTGATATCGCTACTGCTCTGACGATGCTCTTAAGAAGCTTACGAAACTCGTAGATTCTCTTCTTTTGAATGTTAGAATTTTGAATAAACGGTGTGTTTTAAGTAAAACAGTTTGATTTCATTTACACATACTGTGTAACTATGTAATTAGTTTTGCAAACGATTAAATATCGGCGTTTAATCAGTATTGGTTTGCTACCACAAATTATGGTTCTCGTAGAAGAAATTTGATGCGCAGCAGAAGTTTGGGTGTATTGTCGAATAGTAGAAGATAGAGAACTCCGTGGTAATTTTTGGGTATAGCTTGCAATTTAGAGAAAGCATTCCAGGTTTGGTGTTGCCCACGACGAGGAACATCGAGAAAGAGACCATAGCAATATATATATATATATATATATATATATATATTACTGTGATATTTGGTCCGCCAAAAGGGTGTTATTATTAATTTAGCACGTGATTTTTGAATTCAGCATATGAAAATACACAAACAACTACAGAAGCTTTTAAAGGTAAATGGTAGAAAATTTAATTTTTTTTTAGAAATTTTCAGGAAGTTAAAATTTATTTTTCATATCCTTTAGGTAAGTACTCAGGAAATATGACTCATGGCATATAAGAAACCTCCCGTGTATAATACGGCATTTCAAATTTAATATTTTAAATTACAAAATGTAACCCTCTTGGTATTTATATTTTCTAAAAGCTTTTCGAAAAAGTTTTGAACAGTTTATTCTTCCTTGCATCAAAGTAAAGGGAAATAAAAAATGAACAAACAACAACGATTCCTGGTAGTTTTAGGTTTCGGCGTCAATTAGTGCTGAGACAAAGATATACGACTTCTGGAATGAACGTAATACTTTGAATATAAGAATAGAAATGGGTAGCCGTTGTCATTTAAACAACCAACATTGAAAACAAGGTGACAGAGAGAGTTGATTAGACCGCATATGTATGAATGAGATGGAACAACACGTGTTGGATAAAGGCGTATTTTAGACCTGGTTTTGGTCGACTTGGGGTGTATACCAAGGTTGTTGAAGTATTGGTTTTTCAAATTCCAGAAAGCAATAGTGCACGTGTTTATGTTGTTCGCTTCAAAGTGGTTTTACGGCGAAGTGCTTTTAAAAATATATTTAAAGATTTGAGTGTAAGTTTAACTAATGAATTTCGGTTAAAGATGAATACGAAGAATTTGTGTACGTGTGGTATGTGTTTGTGTGGGGTTTTTGGAAACGGAATAGCTTGGCCTTGTTGAAGTCGGAGTTTTAAGAATTAAAATAATATAGTAAGACGATCTTCAGAGAATTTTAACAGGTTTTAGAAGTGGGAAACATGTATAAATTAGCGGAAGATTGATTTTAAATTATGTCTTACGCACTTACGACTCTTACGACGCTCTTATAGCGCTCTTCTTCTCTTACGATTTTCTTAAGACTAAGCTGAAAAATCTCTTAGATTCTCTTCGATACCCAGATGATTTCATAATCTTTTGAATTTTAAAATAACGATAAATGTTTAAAGTAGAAACAGTTTAATTTTATTTACAGATATTGTGTAAAATATGTTATTAGTTTGAAACGATTAAGTGTCGGCATTTAACCAGTTTTGGTTTACTACAACAAATTATGGTTCTCGTAGAAGAAATTTGAGGCACAGCAGAAGTTTGGGTGTATTGTTGAATGGTAGAAGATAGAGAACTCCTTGATAATTTTTGGTTACAACTTGCAATTTGGAGAAAACAATCTAGATTTTGGGTTGTTTGTGCATGCGGGAAGAAAGGTAGCAGGTTCCAGGTGTACACATGATTCTCAGGTAACTGTGCCTTATCGTTGTACGATATAAATATGTTATAGATAACTTTGGGGGGGGGATGATTTTATATTAACCAGAAGGACAAAAAGGGGAGAGTTGTTTTTGATCCTCGATCATAGATCCCAGAATGTTACTGTTAAGGGAGTATTTAGAAAGGTGAATGTATATAACTTGTAAATGAGGTGTGAAAGAGAAGACTAATTTGATTTTGGGTTGTATATTAAATTCAGTTGGAGTGTAAATAAATGTTGTCAATTTACCGTAGCAGGTTTTTGTGTTGATAGTTTTTTAGGAAAGTGAGCAGAGCAGACGTGGCAATTTTTTAGGCGTTAGCGAAATTATAGAAAAAGGTCGTAGCATTTAAGTAGCCACCACAACGAAAGAGTATGAGGATGTAGCAATTAAATGATGCCCCGAACGTGGAACACCAGAGAGGAGGTCGTAGCAAATTAATAAGGCCCATATATATATATTATAGTGGTTTTAAAGGGTTAAAAGTAGATATAAACGAAGCAATTTCCAAACACCCTGTATAAAAGGAACAACCAGAATTTACGGGCGAAATTTATTCCAGTTAGTTCAATTTTAAGTAACAGGTATTAACGAAATTTTACTAAATAATAATTAAAATTTAATAGGTTTGCAAAGTATAAATGGTAGAAACCAATATCATTAATTTATTAATTTAATTGATTTTAATTGAACGATTATTGACGTATAATATGCATAAAAGCGTGTAAAAATCCAATAATACCAAGATAACACGCGTTGCTAACAAACAAATATATCGGTGGTCGATACTTGTTAGTTAGACGTGAAGCAGATACGAGCATAGTGTATATTAATTTTCAGAGAATATCATAACGACGCGCTGAAATTCGCGGACTTAGAAAACGGTTGAGCTCGAAATTTTAAGAAAGTGTTGTTGTAGGCGGGGGATTTCGAATGAAACGCGGCTAGGAGGTGGCAGCCTAAGTGTATTAATGTTTTTGGAGAACGTGGTGAAGGCCCATAATATTTCGATCGCTTCAAACGACGTATGAAAGTTAACACGAGTTGTAAGTATTATTAAATTATTTAAATTATATTGCATGGTGTTAGCCTCTTAATTTGTACGTGGTTAGTGTGCCGAGATTACATTTTTAATTGAGGTATCACCTATAATTTTTGAACAAGCTCGTGTCGGGACGTTAATTAACGTAGATTAATGTAAATAATTATGTAAGACGTATAATTGATTGGATTTTGGAAATTGGGTACAACGTGAAGGCAGCGCTAGCAGTTCAACGCACATGGAGTTTTTCTAGTAATAGCTAGAAACAGCCCGCAAAGCAGAGAATAAAACATGGCATCGTCCACGGAGCGGAGATCGTCTAGAAATTTCCAGGTAACGATTTGAAATTGTGATTCTTATAAACTGTGAATATTGGGTGACGTATGAGAGGGATTTTGAAGGTGTCGTGGATTATTTGCGTATTGAACATAATACGTGTAAATAACTTTATTATGGTATTTAACTAGAAATTTGAAGGTGTCTAGAAAGCTTTTTAACGTTCTATCAAAACGCGAAATTTTTGTGAAGAATACATGGCTTTGTTTTTTTAATTTGTTGTAAGAGTATGCAAAGTAGAAGGGCATACAGTATGCATAATTAACTGGGTTATCATGAGCTCACCATACTCCAGAGTTTACTTAGGTTAAAAATAAATTATAAAAAAAGAATTTTAAAGAAGGTATTATTCAAGGCCCATTTACTCCGGGTACATTTTATGTGTCTGATAATTTAAAATAAAAAATTATAGGACATTACAAAATAGGGTTTACTGAAGTGTAATGTGATCAATGAAATATGGACAATAATGAATTTCATTTGTAAATAGTAATAAATAAAAGATTGTATGTTGGTTGTATTTTGTGCTTTTATTGGGAGTGTGCGAGAATGATAGAATATGAAAATGAATATAGATATCCAAAAGAAGATCCAACTGAGCTAGCCGGAAGCAGTTGAAGAAGGCCATTCAACCGAGGAAAAGAGGAAAACGGGTAAGAAATATTTTTTTGGGTATTATTTAGTTTTTGAATTTTCGAGTTTTGAAAATTTTATAAAATTTTCGAAAATATATTTATGGAGAGGAGGATTTTTACCCGAGATCCACGGCAATATGTATATATATATATATATATATATATATATATATATAAAGTAAATGATCTAGTTACCATTAATAATAACGGGTCATTATTAATAATAACCTAGTATTTTGGTAATTATTAATACTAACCGGTAATTATTAATAATAATAGCAGGTGATTATTAATAATTACCGATATAATTCGGTAAAATTGATGAATTTAGTTTTTAGTAATTAAAAAACAATATTTAACAATCTATAACTATATAAAAAATATTAGAAAATAAATATTGGTCGATTATATTTTTCTATAGTCCAGTTAAAATAAAATCCCAAAATTTATTTATTTTATATTTCAGTAAAAACGCAGCTAATTTATTGAGAATTAAAAATTACAGAAAAAATTAAAAGTAATAATTATATGCTTTTAGCTAGTATATTGGCGTCTATAAAGTTGAATTGTATTTTTTTTACTAAAAATAACTAAATGTTTTACTTAACCTATCTATTTTCGTTGCTAAAGTTTTATGCTAGTTTGGCTTAAGTTAAATATAAGTATTTTTATATTTTTAATCATTTTAATATAGTTATGATTTTCGATCAAAATATTTTAATCCTTAATCATTTAAATTTAAGTTTGGCTTTGATTGTTTTGATTTAAAAAAATATTTTAAATTTTTTCAAACAAAAAAGTTTTGATGGTACAGATGACGCTGTTTTCATGTTTAAAATCGATTTATATTTCTTTGCTTTATTCGTAATTAAAAATTGTAACCGCCTTTTTAACAACAACATGACCAAAATATTTCTATGGTCTTCTTTTCACTTACAAAATTCTAAAACTATTAGGCCAACAATTTATCGCCTACGAATATAATTAAATTTTGCTTTGAGCACTTTAATATTTCTAAATTCCATTAATGTTTCTTTTTAAAACTAAAAACTTAATTTAATACAAATAAAAAAAGAATATTAAACTAATTAATATTATTAATGTTTCTGATAATATTTATATTTAATTTTTTATTCATTTTGCTTTTTATTTATTACATTTACCAACAAGACTAGGTTATTATTAATAATAACCTGTATTTTAAAATTAGTTACTTTAACCTATAATTATGGTTATTATTTAAAATGATCGGTCATTATTGATAATAACCGGTTAATTCTGTGTAATTTCTTCTTCAACATATTTAGGGCTGAACCACTTTGTATGTATACTCGCATGTACATATTATTTACATTTTAAAATTTTATATTTGCTAAAAGGTATAATTTGATATTGTGCAATATGCAAATTAACGCTTTGTTTACATCACGTTATAATAGACGACAACGCAAATTTCGTTATTAACTTTTGTAAATAATACTTTTTGGGACTGTATGTTCAATTAACGGTTTGTAAGAAATATTTACCGAGATTTCCAATTTTTCTTTCTGTATCACCCAGCCAACTCTACGACGTTTTTGAGCTAGCCCCGAATCCAATGCTTTTAGATTTCTATTATACTCTTTTTCCCTGTTTTATTGCGGTATTCGGTGTAGGCGATCTTCTTTGCTTACTTTACATCTTTCTTTCTTGTCTGCACGGAATATCGTAACACTTCTTATAGTTAAATTAAAAGCTAAAAATATTTTCTTGGTATTACCAGTATCTACTTTATTTAATGGTTTTTATCCACACAACTATAGGCTTTTTGCTTTATGATATACAGCCATTCGATGCGATTAGTCGAATACTCGGTACATTAAAAATTGTTTTCAAATTTTGATGACAGTTAATAACAATTTTGGTGTACTTCTCAATATTTATGAGTACAACGCGACAACGCAAATGTGCGTTATTAACTTTTGTAAATAATACTTTTTGGGACTGTATGTTCAATTAATAGTTTGTAGAAATATTTACCGAGGTTTCCAATTTTTCCTTCTGTATCACCCAGCCAACTCTACGACGTTTTTGAGCTAGCCCCGAATCCAATCCTTTTAGATTTCTATTCTACTCTTTTCCCCTGTTTTGTTGCGGTAACCGGTGTAGGCGATCTTCTTTACTTACTTTACTTCCTTTTTTCTTGTCTGCACGGAATACCATAACACCTCTTATGGTTAAATTAAAATCTAAAAATATTTTCTTGGTATTACCAGTATCTATTTTATTTAATGGTTTTTATCCACACAATCATATGTTTTTTGCTTTATGATATACAGCCACTCGAAGCTATTAGTCAAATACTCGGTACATTAAAAATTGTTTTAAAATTTTGATGACAGTTAATAGCAATTTTAGTGTACTTATCAATATTTATGAATACAATAGGTTTTTCTGCAAATAAATGTAATTGCATTTTGTATACATGCATCAATTAACTGAACACTAGATTAGTATAAAATGAGTATTGTACGCCTATTGCATGTATTTGTTATATATTATGCTCAATCCTTAAATTTTTACATAATTCAGCGACAGTAGAGTCTTTTCCCTAAGAAAATGCTAAAGCCTATGAACCCTTTGCAAATCTTTGAATCTTCAAGTTGTACGCAAATACTACAAACTTCTCACCTGAATGTTTTAAAGAAAGCTTTTGCATTTGCTTTCCCAAACAATTTCTGTTTTTAATGTAACTGATTAGAATAACAAAAGCACTGCGACATTTTGTAAACTTGTTCAAAGTTTAGTTTAAGCTAGGAGGTAAATTTGCATACGCACCACTTATTATTAGAACTGAACACTAAGCAAACGCGTTTCCTGGTTTTCAACTGAACGACAAAATCTAGTGTA
Organism: Platerodrilus igneus; assembly: GCA_036346225.1. Classification (NCBI taxonomy): domain Eukaryota; kingdom Metazoa; phylum Arthropoda; class Insecta; order Coleoptera; family Lycidae; genus Platerodrilus; species Platerodrilus igneus. Next base: position 112,832 of record JARFIW010001372.1, on the reverse strand, counting down.
ACTGAAAACATTGAACGTGCTATTACGGTAGTAAAGAAGTTGCTGTAACCGTTTCATATCAAGTGATATTCATTTTGAGATATTTCCTAAATTTAGTTACTTTCCGAAAGAGGTGCCACTAACGCTTAAGGCAGTACATCAAAACTTGATGCTGCCGTATTTGCATTTAATCGAATGATTTGCTTATTTTTTCCATAAGCCTGGGGTTATATTTTCAACGTAGCGACCGATCAGTCGCAAACGATGTCAATTGGGATTTACGAAACGTACAGCGTTTGGACTTTGGAGAGAACTCGATCAGAACGAATAATGAATATCAACAGCGCTTTGCATAATAACAGTGTTGATGTTTTAGTCGAATAAGCAGCTACAAGCGCCTCTAAAAGAAATATAAGACCCGATTGCTTACGGGAATAAAGCTGATGAATTATAGAGCAGACAATTTCAATACGTGTATCTCTATTTTTCTCTCGTTTTTGCAATACAGCTATTGTATCTAGAGAGTTGGTTTTGGGTTACTGGTACTTAACCTACTATATTTTCGTTATTGCTAGTTTAGAATGCATTTAACACGTTTGTGATTGATACTCTTCGTATAACAAATGCTGTAAAATGCGGGTCATATTATAATAATTTTGAGATTATTAAACTGCTTAACTGATTATATATTTCTGTGTTATTTCTAGGTTAGGACTGACTATATAAGTCATTTGACAATGTAGGATAAGCCGCCGCGTGTAGATTCAACTTGGGGAACATTTAAAGCATTTTTTTTAACATTCTAGGGTAAGAATAAACAAAGTTAGAGTAAGGTTTTACTTCATTTTTACTTTGCCAATATTCGCAAGGAATTTTCAAAATATTTATAGATTAGGTAGTAGAACTAATTAATTTTGCATACTTAATAAAACCAATTCGAATGGACCTGCACCTTGCCGAAGTTCTAGATTACTAAAACAGGTGAAATGGCTTGCGTGTTTTAATGAGCTAAAGAGCCAAACTACAGGTCCAACCATAGTAGTAGGGTCGTTAGTGAAGAACCAGACTAAGACAGGTCCCCGAAAGAGGGCAGCGGCTCTTTCGGTACTTAAATTGGCAGAGACCATAGAGGTCGGTATGGCAGTCTAAGACACACTACCGCGATGTGGAAGGCAACGGGAAACCACCACATTACCTCCCAAGTACACAGCGTACCTAAATTATAATAAAATGATGGCAATCTCTGGGGTAAAAGATTCCGGAGTTAAAATAGTCCCCCATTCGGATCTCCGGGAGGGGACTACTTCGGAAGATGCGATCGGAAAGTTAAGAATAAGAGTCGGGAACATTTTGCGAGTAGGAGCGTGGAACGTTAGAAGTATGAAGCAAGTGGGTAAGCTAGAGAACCTAAAAATCGAAATGAATAGGTTATCATTAGACATAATAGGGATCAGCGAAGTTCGGTGGCCAGAGGTGGGAGATTTTTGGAGTGGAGACTTCAGGGTAATCCATACAGGAGCCGAGGAAAAAAATTTGGGTGTGGAGATAGTTATGCGGAAAAAGATAGGTTACTGTGTAAAAAATTACTTACAAATGAATGAAAGAGTACTCATGGTTAGATTAGAATCTAAACCGGTAAACGCAGTAATAATACAAGTATACATGCCCACCTCTAGCTACAGTGACGAAGAGGTAGAAACAATCTACAAAGATATCGAAGACATATTAAGACACGTAAAAGGACATGAAAATTTAATAATTACGGGGGATTTTAATGCAGCGGTAGGTGAGGGTAGGGAAGGAGCGATAGTAGGTTTATTTGGTTTAGGCACTAGAAACGACAGAGGAAATAGGCTAGTAGAATTTTGCGACAAGAACAATTTAATCATTACAAACACATTATTTCAACATCATGCTAGAAGACGATATACATGGAAGATGCCAGGAGATATAGGAAGATATCAAATAGATTACATTCTTGTTAGACAACGGTTTAAGAATCAAGTAAAAGACTGCAGAAGCTACCCAGAAGCAGATATAGACACTGACCACAACATCGTAATTATGAAGGCCGCACTTAAATTTAAAAATTTGAAAAAAAGAAACAGAAAAAGACACTTCGACCTACAGAAACTAAAAGAGAAAGATATGCAAGAAAGATCTAATAAAAAATATCTGATACTAAGGAAGTAGAAACAGAATGGAATAACATTAAATCCAGCTTCGACATGGCGGCCAGAGATATTCTGGGGTATACACAAAAAGTAAATAAGAAACCATGGATAACAAAGGATATCCTGAATTTAATTGAAGAAAGACGAAAATACAAAAATAAATCAGACGAAACAGGAATACAGAGATACAAAGCCATAAAATGGGAAATTATTCGAAAATGCAGGAAAGCTAAAGAACAATGGATTGAAGAAAAGTGCAAAGAGGTACAAACTAAGATGGAAGTAGGAAAGACAGATAAAGCATACAAACTAATTAGAATCAATTTTAGGGATATAGAAACGTATAGCAAAAATATAAGGGACGCGGGAGGAAATGTCATTATAGAAAATGTAGAGAAAGTGGGTAGATGGCAAGAATATATAGGGAATTTATATGCAGGAGAAGAACTAACTGCATTGCAAAAGGAATCAGACATTGAAAATGATGACTTGGGATATCCTATACTTAGAGATGAATTTGAAATAGCATTAAAGGGTCTGAAAAATGGTAAGGCGCCGGGTACAGATAAGGTGCAAGCGGAGACTCTAAAAGCCGCTGGTCAAGCAGTAACAGAACGTCCTTTCCAACTTGTAAGCTATATGTATGAGACAGGCGAGATACCCAAAGATTTCAAACATAACATCATAATAACTATACCAAAATAGAAAGGCGCAGATAGATGTGAAAATTTTCGAACAATAAGCTTGACAGCACACGTATCAAAAATATTAACTAGAATTGTACAAAGACGAATGGAACAACGGGCTGAAGAAATACTAGGAAAAGACCAATTTGGGTTTAGACGAAACAGGGGAACACGGGAGGCTATCTTAGCTCTGAGGGTGATAATGGAGAAAACAATAGCAAAAGGGGAAAGCGTATATATAGGGTTTGTAGATCTGGAAAAAGCATTTGACAATGTAAAATGGAAAAAAATGTTCGAAATACTCAAAAAGATTGGAATGAGTTATAGGGATAGACGGAAAGTACATAGGTTATACAAAGAGCAAACAGGAGTAATAGAATTAGAGCAGTTCCCTATCCCCACTAATTTTTAACTTGTACATTGAAGAGGCAATGAATACTGTCAAATGCAGGAAAACATTTGGAATTACTATGCAGGGACAAAAAATTGATATGCTTAGATTTGCAGATGATATAGCGGTATTAGCATCTAGCAAGGAAGAGTTAGAAGCTGCTTTCAATGAAATGGAAACGGTTCTAACAGAGAGATACGGTATGAAAATTAACAAAAGTAAAACTAAAGTACTAGTATGCAAAGGAGGGAAAAATAAATCAAAAACAAGAATACAAATATGTAACACGAACTTACAAGAGGTTAAGGATTTCTGCTACCTAGGAAGCCAAATAACGCAAGATGGGAAAAGCACAAAAGATATAAAACAAAGATTAGCACAAGGTCGTGCTACATTTAACAAGAAAAAGCAACTACTGTGCTCAAAGGCCACAAACATAGAAACAAGGAAAAGATTGCTCAAAACATATGTGTGGAGCACAGCACTGTATGGCTGTGAAGCCTGGACAGTGGGAGTAGCGGACAAGAAAAAGGTAGAAGCCTTTCAAATGTGGTGCTACAGACGTATGATGAAGATATCATGGACAGACAAAGTTAAGAACGAAGAAGTACTAAAAATGGTAGGGGAAGAAAGAAATATGTGGAAAACGGTAAAAAATAGGAGAGATAGGATGATAGGCCACATACTACGGCATGAGGGAATAGTGCGGAATATACTAGAAGCAGAGATAGGAATAAAGAGAAAAAGAGGTAGACCTAGGTTAGACTACTGCACACAGATAGTGAAAGATGTAGGCTGTAGGAGTTTCAGGAAAATGTGTAGGCTAGCTCAGAAGAGAAATCAATGGAGGTACGCATCCAACCAGTCCCAAGATAGATAAATTAATGACGAAGAAAGTAACTGCACTTAAACATGATATTTATTATAAGCAACTACAAGCATTGGAGGGGCAATATTCTCGAATAATGGTAATTGCGTGAAAGCATTTACTGGAAAACTATTATTTCGGCAAATGTCTAAGTGTTGAGGGATCTTGGCAGCCACAGGTTGCTTAACCCCATTCAATAAATTTCAGTGAAATAGGGCATAATATTAGAAAACAATATAAGGGGAACTGAGCTGTATTGCTGTGTGAGAATTTCAGGGAACTATGTTGGTTAGTTTAGAAAAGAAATAAGTGCAGGTACATGTCCAACCAGTTTTGAGACGGGAAACCCAATGACGAAAAAATAAGCGCAGATAAATCTGATGATTATTATAAACAACTAGTTGTTTGTTGTGAAATATCTGCAACTAATGTTGACTGTGCGAAAAAATATATTGGAAAAAATATTAAATCAGTAAATGTTCAAGTGCTGGGGAACTTAGCAGCCACAGGCTGCTTACCTCCCTTCGCAACTACTGAATGTCTGAGAAATAGGGTATATAATTGTAAAATAATAGAAGGTGACCGAACTGCATCTAACAAGAAGGAACGGCGCCTATGATGAAAGACAACAAACATAGAATAAAAAGTTGTTGAAAGCGTATGTGTGGAGCACAGCACAGACAGTATGCCTACGAAATACGAGCAGTCTGAAAAGACAGACAGAAGAACAGTAGCAGCCTTTGAAATGCCGTGCTTCAGATGTTTGAGGATGGGCAGACAAAGGTAATAACAAATAGGTTATAGAAACAGTAAGGGAACAAGGATATTTTTGGGAAAAAAATATGAGAAATAGAAGGGCAGAATACGTTCTAAGGCATTTTTGGGGAATAGTATGGAATATATGACAAGCAGAGATAGGAAAAAAGAGGTGAATGTAGACCTAGATCAGATAGTGATAGATGCAGACTGTGCAAAGTTAGGGGAAATCTGTAGGTTAGTTCAGAATAGGAAAGAATGATGGTACCCGTCTAACCAGTTTCAGGACTGAAGACCCAATGATGATGACTTAATAAAAGGGAAAACATCCTTAATGTATAGTGTAAATTATATAAGGTTTAATGTACATTTAGTTAAAAAGCTTTTCAAGTTTAGGTTAGCGTAGTTTTAAGAATATTGAAACATTAATTGCATTATTTAAGCGTATGTACATTCCCTAATGTATAGTGTAGCCGTGGGATAATGCTCTAAAGCTTAAGAATTGAAGAAAGGAGAGAATTTCTAGGTATTAATTAAAGCAAATATTACGATAAACAAGTTTTAACGGTTTACAGTTCTGAGAGGGACGATAACATGAGAGAAGAAAAAATTCCTACGTAGGAGAAAGCGAGATGGGGTAATATGCATGTTATAATGGGCGTGATTTAACCAAGGGATAGAAGACGGTAGAGATTTAGTTCGACGAATGACTATGTCCGTTGAGTACATAAATCGATTTTCGTGGTAAAACATTATTTTCGAGGGGAAAAGTTTCTTAGATTTGAAAGACGGTTGCTATTTTACGGACAACAGTACGAGGAATTTCGAAGGCTAACTCGGGATTTCTAAGAATTGAGCGTCGGTTCAAAATTTTGTACCGAGAAAGCGAGTGTGTTTGTGTTTGAGTATTTTCATGGAATTTAAGTGTGGGGCGTTCTTGCTCTTGCTTCTTCGCTTCGATTTGGGTAGTCATCTACGTGAATGGTAGTAGACAAAGTTATTATTTGTAATTAACAAGTGTTAATAATTAAAATGCTTACAATTTACACAAGTTGGTGTAATGTTGCATCGGTGGACTGAAAGAATTTTAAAGTACGTTTAGAAAAAATAAAAAGAAGTCGTTGTGAAGCAATGTAAGTACTGGCTGTTTACTTTACTTGGGGTCATTGGTGCTAGTAAGGCAAAACGAAAAGAATAGAAAGTGTGTATGTATCAAGTCGATTGTTTACCGATGGTAATTGGTACAGTAGAGGAATTTAGAGAATTTAAAGGTGCTGCTGATGATTGGTACTGAGAGAGATTTGGGTCCCAGATGGTATGAATAAACTTGGAGGGGATTCTTGAACGAGCAGTCGGTGATGAGGGCTATGTTCAGCAATAGCTTTATGGCAGCTACATATGTGGTGCCATTTTCAGGTAACTCATTTTTTATAAAACATTGTCTTTTGTGGTTACTTGTGTGTTATGACATTTTGTGCATCTTTGGTGTATTTATTTTGATTTTTATGGACAAAGGAATTTATTATGAAACGTTTTTTCAAATTATTTGAAAATATGTCAATGTAAAAATTTTATGTACAATACAAGGGTATGAAATCGGTTTATGTAAGAAGTAAAGGAGACTTTGATAATTGCAGTGCGTAAATTTGCACAAATATTTAAAAAGGTTTTTGCTATGAGCTCTTATTTAAACCAGGAGTTAAAGTAAGGTGTGGGTTAACGAGCGTCTCGCGGTAGAAATAACGCGGCTGTAATGACAGTTGTAAACAGATTGAGGTTACGTAATTTTTTGTTTACATATAGTGAATGAGATCCATGGAAATTACCTATTAATTTTGTTTATTGTGTTATTTGTAAACGAGGAGTAAAAATGAATACTTGCGAAGATTGTGGTTTTGAGTTTACACAAAAGAAGAATTTGTATGCCCATTTAAGAAAGATTCATAATTTTGAATATAGGAAACCAGTTACTTTAACTAGTAAATTTTTGTGTGATACATGTGGCAAATCCTTGACCAGTAAAGCAACTATACGTCGTCATTGCAGAACTGTTCATAAAAGTATTCCAATAATTCTCAACTCGTCAAGAATCCAGTGCTTTTATGAAAATTGTACAACACATCTAAAGGGATATAAAAAACTTCGACAACATTTGGCAAATGAACATCAAATTGAAACTAAACTTGATCAACTACATTTTAATTCACAATTAGGTTTGAAGATTATTATGCAAAGTGTTAATTATATACTAATTTTATTCTGTTCAACAGAGTTCTAAAACTGAAAAAATCAAGAACAGGAAAAATCTTTGGCAATGTATATACTTCACACTTGAGCTAAATTATTGTCTGATGGCACCAAAAAGGTGTACTATAATTGCCACGATCGTACTACTACATTCCAAAAGGCAAGGGTTTTAGAAGCTTAAAAAGCACAGGCACTAATAAAATTGGAAGTGTTTGTCCCTCAAGAATGGAAGCGACGATAAAGAACGATGGGTCTGTTGCAGTAGACTTCTGGACAACTCATGTTGGACATACCAACGATATTATTCGAGTTTTTTTAAGTAAAGAGAGTAACGCAGAAATTGCAGGTATTTTCGAACATAAAGTTCTAGTTTGAAATTTTACAATTGATGTGTTTCAGGAAAATTAAAGGAAGGTGTTACATTTCAACATATATTGGATGTTCGTGATTCTGCTTTAAAACAAGAAAATTCATAGAGAATTATTTACATATATACATATATACATATATACACATATACATATATACATATATACATATATACATATATACATATATACATATATACATATATACATATATACATATATACATATATACATATATACATATATACATATATACATATATACATATATACATATATACATATATACACATATACACATATACATATATACATATATACATATATATCATATATACATATATACATATATACATATATACATATATACATATATACATATATACATATATACATATATACATATATACATATATACATATATACATATATACATATATACATATATACATATATACATATATACATATATACATATATACATATATACATATATACATATATACATATATACATATATACATATATACATATATACATATATACATATATACATATATACATATATACATATATACATATATACATATATACATATATACATATATACATATATACATATATACATATATACATATATACATATATACATATATACATATATACATATATACATATATACATATATACATATATATACATATATACATATATACATATATACATATATACATATATACATATATATATATATACATATATACATATATACATACATATATACATATATACATATATACATATATACATATATACATATATGCATATATACATATATACATATATACATATATACATATATACAAAATGTCAAGTTGACATTTTTATGTATACACAGATTATTTTATTTTTACAAGTTAATAAAACAAATATTTTAAAAGAAGAGCATTTTAGTTATTTGGAAACTATACCATCTGGGAAAATCATATAAATTTAGCCTGTCATCAATAATTACTCCAACCACAAAAAGTTGGATATCGACAAGAAAAATTTGACATTTTGGAACTGTACAAATATTGAAAGTTTAATAAATATGGAACACTTTATAATTCCTGTATTGAATTTCTGACCAGTAAACGTCGATATTAACACAAATGTCATCCATCTCAAAATTTGAATGCGAAATATGCCGAAGATCCTTTAAAACCCTTATTGGTTTGAAGATACACACTGGAAAAGTCCATATAAATTCAGAGAAAACTTTGTCTACCTTTACTAATGAAGACAGCAAAAGGAAAAATACGGTAACTGAATTTGATTGTAAGATTTGCCAAAAAATTTTTTTAAACCAACGTAAATTGAATATTCACAACAGAAAAATTCATAACTCAGACAGTAAGTCACAAACACATAAAAGTCAATCTGATATACCTATTCCTACCGATTCGACAGATTCATATTCCGAATGCTTTTTATTTAACAAAAGTTTAGCAAATCTGAAACAATCAATGGTTGTGGTAAAGAGGGTTCCCAAAAGTGTCAGAGTCCAAGTAGCCATACACCTTAATACACATATAAAAGATGTTATAAATTCGAATTCGGTTACTTCTTGGAATAATCTTTTCTATTTGCCTATAAAATTCTATCTGTCTCTCAAAGAAATTCTAAATCTAAACTGGATAAAAATAATAAATCAATTTCTTCACAAATTTTGTCTAATTTAAGACAACCAAAAATACTTGATTCTATACATTCTAAACATTCGAAATTTAATAACAAGGAAACGTCTTATAATATGTCCAACAGAATTGTCAACAAAGTTTGCGATGGGGATCTTCAAGGTGCGGTTAAAATTTTAAGTTCGAATGATAGCCTAGCCCCTTTTAATGACTACACTTTCGAAGATTCATAATTTCGAAAATACGCTAATGGTAACAGAAACAGATGTTCTAATTGCAGTCAAATCCTTTCGCACAGGATCTGCAGGTGGTCTAGACTCTCTTCGGCCTTCACATCTTCAAGACCTTCTTAGTTTTACTACGGGTACTAACACTCAACCTCTTTTATCTTCGTTAACATCTTTATGCAACCTTATGTTGTCTGGTAAGGTTAATGACCAAATTTTGTCCAATTCTTTATGGTGCATCACTATGTGCATTAAATAAAAAAAGCGGGGACACTAGACCAATCGCAGTAGGAAATGTTTTTCGTCGTTTAGTTGCCAAAATAGCATGTACAAAGATCAAAGACAGTTTAGGAAATTTGTTTAGACCCACTCAATTTGGTTTCGGAACACCTGGTGGTTGTGAAATAGTTGCACACACTGCCCGTTTATACCTAAATTCTATATCATCCTCCACCAATAAAGTCCTCCTAAAAATAGATTTTAAAAATGCATTTAACACAATCAATCGTTCACTTCTTTTAGATTACGTTCAGAAATACACACCTTCTATATACCCTTTAATTTGCCAATGCTACCTACAATACAGTTACTTGAGTTTTGGCAATAAAGTTGTACACTCTGAACGAGGCGTACAGCAAGGAGATCCTCTAGGTCCTCCTTTATTCTGTATGGCCATTCACCAACTAACTAAATCATTTGATACAGATTTTAATAGTTGGTACCTAGATGATGGCTCTGTTGGTGGAGATATAACATCAGTTAGCAATGCCCTCGAAAGCATAATATCAATATCAAGAGATTTAGGTTTAGAACTTAATTTCGAAAAATGCGAGCTACTTTTAAACCATCATGACGAAAGATTAATTAAACATTTCCAATCCTTGTCACCCGGAATTTCGATAACAAAAAAGAATAAATGGATTTTATTGGGAGCCCCTCTATGCTCAGAATCAGTCGACTATTGCCTAAACGAAAAAATCGTTTCTTTAAAATTAATGTCCACCCGTTTACAAACCTTACATTTACCATCACATATAAGTTATTGTTTGTTAAAAAATTGTTTGGCTATTCCCAAGCTTATCTTCCTCCTCAGATGCTGCCCAACATGGCAAAGTCCCGAGTTTCTACAAATTTTCGACAGTACAATACGGGTCACAATCGAAGCAATTACTAACATTAAGTTGGAGGAAACTCAATGGTCTCAGGCAACTCTTCCAATAAATAGAGGGGGATTAGGAATACGTTTGGCAAATTCTTTATCCCTACCCGCTTTTCTATCATCTTTTAACGCATCTATGTCCCTAATGAGCGAAATTTTGCCAGGACAACAATTCAGCTTTGATGCAACTTATTTTGAAGGCGAAAATCTGTGGATGTCAACTGTGCAACAATCATCAATTAAGCACAACAAATCCTCCCAGAATGGATGGGATAAACCAATGCTCGACATTGTTTCCAATAACTTGCTGGAATCAGCTCTAACATTAACTGATAAGGCTCGCATTCAAGCAATAACTACGAAACACAGTGGAGCTTGGTTATCGGTTTTACCAGTAGCTTCGTTAGGTTCCCTATTAGACAATGAGACGTTCAGAATAGCTGTTGGATTACGATTAGGAGCTCAATTATGCATCGCACACACATGTATATGCGGTTCGCCAGTTAACGAAAAAGGAACTCATGGATTAAGTTGCCGTTTCAGCGCAGGGCGTCAACCTAGACATAAAATGGTAAACGACATTATCAAACGTGCTTTAGTTACCGCAGGCATTCCAGCTATCTTAGAACCTAATAGTATTTTTCGCGACGACGGGAAGAGACCCGATGGAATTACTATGATTCCGTGGAAATTCGGCAAACCAGTTGTATGGGATTTTACGTGTACCGATACTCTAGCCAAATCGCATATAAATTCAGGCGTTTTAACACCAGGCGCAGCAGCTGCTGCTGCGGAATCTTTAAAGATCCGAAAATATAAAAATTTATCAGACAATTACATTTTTTACCCAGTCGCAGTTGAAACACTTGGATTATTCGGATTGCAAGCAATTGAATTTCTGAAAGACATAGGTAAGAGAATTTTCAAATCAACATATGACAACCGAGCTACAATGTTTCTTTTTCAAAGAATAAGCATTGCAATCCAAAGGGTAATGCTGCTTCAATCTTGGGAACGCTTCCCTCTTTACAACAATTAGAGGAGTTTTCATATCTCCATTTAAAATAATAAAATTACATTTTCCCAAAGTCATTCAAATTACACACATACGGCTTCTATTTTGAAAAATCATTTTATCTTAACATCCAATAACCCAGTCATGGAAAGTAATTTAAACTTTGACGAAGAAAATGTTTGCAATCTTCCGTATTACAAAACTATTGATCAACCTTCAAAGATGAATAATGTAATTTATAACATGCCAGAGAGTATAAAGAAATTGAACTGTTCAATGATACGTGGTTTAACTAATTTAGGCAATACTTGCTTTTCAATTCAGTCATGCAATGTCTTGGGCAAACACCATATTTATTAAAATTACTTCCTGAAACAATAGAATCTCACCAATATTTCAAGCAACATCGTGACAGGTTAGATCCATACAATAAAGATTCATTGATGTTAGATTCATTTGAAGAAACTTCAGAAGAACAGCGACCCCTAACAAATATTTTAGTACAAACGCTAAAAGAATTACATAGTGATAGACCAGAAGCATACAATCCTAGCATGCTATTTTCAAAACTCAAACAAAGTATGCCACAATTTGCTGAAGGCCGGCAGTATGACGCACATGAATTACTACGGAATTTGTTAGAAGCAGTGCGCAATGAGAATTTGAGAAGTCATCAAGCAGTAATTCTAGAGAAATTGAAACTTAGTTGCAAAGCAGATAAATCATCTTTTGAAAGTGATAAAAGAAAAACGGCAAAGTTTTATGAACATCAGTCCGAATTGATATT